>JAUCNO010000422.1:151371-169733 GCA_032353835.1 Enteromius viviparus
CGAAAATCGCATCGCAATCGCAATATTTATCAGAAAAAACGAAATTAGTTTTTTTCTTAAAATCGTGCAGCCCTAGTGTGGATGCATCAAGCTGCACAAGGAGGAGTCTAGAAAGAAAACATGTTTTATGGCCTCGGATGTGAAGAGAGAATGCTGCAAAACCAGTCTTCAGAACGCCCAACAGTAGCCAGAAAATAGAATTGACATCCAAAGCATCCAAAATATCAAAAGCAGAGATCGACAGGAAATGCAGACCACGCCAAATCGCTAGTTCCACCAGATCTCAAGATAACAACCCCTTTCAAAAACAGCTTTGTTACTGAGGCTCACTGATTACTCATATTCGTCTGAAGTATGAAAAATACAGAACCTCTTTATTGTTACTCACTGTCCTGTGGGGAAGAGTTCCCTAACAGGCCCCAGCGGACACAGAGCTCTGACTGTGAACCCCACAGCAGGACACTGTCAGCACTATACACCAGACCTGTCCAAAACCATATGTAAGCGAGCTGAAAAAGACTCCCTCTTTTTACTAACTTTGCAATACTAACAAGAAAGAATACTCGCACTGTCTGAATATCAGCAAGCTGGGACTTTCCTTTGTTAATGTGTGTCATCACATATACAGTGTAGAAACTCTTGTGGTTTATATACAAATCAATGACATTTTTAGCTTGAATTTACACTAACAAACTAACTTTATAATGTGTGTGTATATATAAGATAATACCATGTACAAATTAAAATGGTCTCATTGACTTCCATAGTGTTTGTTTCCTCTATGGAAGTACAGGTTTGGAGCAACATGAGGATGAGTGAATGAAGCATTTTAATTTTTGGGTGATTCCTTTAAGGTGAACAGATTTCTAAAAAGGAAACAGAAGACATTTAATAGTTTAGTGGTCATAATGTAACTTGTCACTGTTATCTATTTGTAAAATAGGTGAATAAATATGTGTATGTTTTTTTGCAGGATAATCAGAATAAACCTTGACAGCACCAAAACAATCTCTTTTATTATACAGGTCCATGCCACATTCAGTAAGTAACAAAATATTGATTTGAGTTGAAATATTTTATTAGCTCAAGGAAAACAGTTCCTAGAAAGCAGATTTGATGGATAATGTGCAAAAATATGAGCAGTCATACCACATATTACAATTAATTACATCGAAATTAAATATTGATGTGTTCTAAATTCCTACCTGTTCATTATGTTACAATACCTAACAAAAAACGTTCTGCCAACAAGACGAGAACTGTGACGATATCACAGTAATCTACTGAAGTTATTGTTTTAATTCAAACCAATCCAATTCGTTTTTTCCTGGCAATACAGCACCCATTATCAACATTGCATGACATCAGTAATACCCAGCCATCCACACGCCTTGAAACATAGAGGAACTGCAACAATACAGGTACATTGGAAATACATGCCTACATATTTCTGCAACACCGTATTGTACCGTATCGTGGCAGTTCAGAATTCAGATATTCAGGTAGTGTCGCTAAAGTATAAAATATACCCTAGACCAAACCCAACCATAAACCTTCCCGATAAAAAATGCAAAAGTAGCATAAACACATATTCGTAGATGTAGCTGTGCTTTTTTAACTTCTTTATGCGGATTTGAGCCGTTATGTCGAACCAAGTACTCAGTATAACCTGAGCTACCAAGCAAACATACTGAATTGGAAACCTCATGCATATGAAGCTGTATTTGTGACAACAAGATTCAAAAGTATCAGTTTTCAAATCGTGCAGGAAGTCATAACGATATTCTGCAAGTAACTGTGGAAAATAGCTTTTATTAATCAAGACTGTATGTGTAAATCAAACTTTGTGTGCGTTTTACTGCTTCTAGTGTTCATTTCAACTGGAAACTGCAGTGAATCATACATACTGTATAGGTATGTTTTTTCACTTTTGCAGAAATGTGTGTCACGCATTTCCACTATTATTAATTTCTAATAAAAGTCATCACAGTTCGATTCTCTCTGTGTGAATGTAAACACACTTAACACAGCAAGAATTTGGAAGATTTGGATGAAGATAATCTGGAGGACATTTATGTTGCCTAAGACTGAGCCAATTTCATACTACACTGAAAATTTCCTGGCTAGCTGGCTACAGGGCATACGCCTCAAAAGATTTGATGGTGGGCTCTTTTTACTGGGTCATTAAGCAACCACCTAACAACTTCTAACACCCTAAAAACCTCCTCCAGCTCCCTTTAATGTTTCACAATAACGTGCTAAAAACATCTTAGCAACTGCATAGCAAAGCTCTGTCAACCCAAACGTCACAAAAATTACATTTTAGATTTCTCCTTCAAGTTTTGTTGGATAAATATAGGTCGTAAATGCTTAAAAACAAAAAGATATTCATCAGCGTTCTTAAAGACTGTTACAGTAGGTCTATAATGAACAGTCTGTGCTCTTGGAGATTTGCTAAATGTTAAATGGCTGTTAAGTGGGCACATAGCCCTGGTGCCTCATGGGATTAACTCTGTGTTTACGGAGAACAGCACAGTCTCCACTGCCCACTGACTTTTAGAAAATCACCTCAAATCCATTCTCGCCACAGCAGGAATCACACAAAGAAGTTTATCCCTAAGACGGTGCAGGAATCCAAACACAGACATTACCTAGGAGAAAATCTGCTGGTGGTGGCAGACGTAAAGAGATGTGTGCAGTTCAGATAGATGTTGATAAATTGGATTACAGGTTTATATGGTATTTATGTGCATCAGACTCCAGCATAGTTTAGCTGAAAGGCTTCAGGGCATAATGATAGAGATTAATCATGACTGAACCCCATGTACCTCTTTAAGGACTGTCAGGATTTTGATGCAGAGTAGTTTCTTCACATTTGGCACATTTTCTATATAACTGTTTGGTTGCACTTTATTTTAAGCTGTCCTTTTTACAGTGTAATTAAACATTTAAGTACTGAGTAATATTAATTAACTATATGCACTTACTATATGGTTAGGATTCGTGTTTGGTTTAGGGTTACTTGCATGTAATTATGCATAATTAACTGATATTATAATAGTACGCACATTCAATATATAGAAAGGGCACCCTAAAATAAAGTGTACCTGATATGAAGAAACATTTTTATAATTAGAAATTAAAATATTGAATAACATTTTCACAAATTAATCACACATCAAATATTTGTTATATTTCTGATATGTGACCCTGGACCAAAAACAGTCATAAGGGTCAACTTTTTAAAATTAAAAACATCTCATATGAAAGGTGAATAAATAATTACTTTGATTTATGGTATGCAAGGGTGAAAAAATATCACCTGCAGCCCAAGCCTGGTTGGCCACTGAAGCTAAGCAGGGTTGAGCCTGGTCAGTATCTGGATGGGAGACCTCCTGGGAAAACTAGGTTGCTGTTGGTAGAGATGTTAGAGAGGCCATCAGGAGGTGCTCAACCTTTGGTCTGTGGGGGCATAATACCCCAGTATAGTGACGGGGACACTATACTGTCAAACGAGCACCATCTTTCGGATGAGACGTTAAACCAAGGTCCTGACTCTCTGTGGTCATTAACAGTTCTATGACACTCATTGTAAAGAGTAGGGTTGTAACCCCGGTGTCCTGGCCAAATTCTCACTGGCGCTTGTCTATAATGGCCTCCCAATAATCCCCATCCATTGATTGGTTGTATCACACTCTCCTCTCCACCTCTAGCTGGTCTGTGGTGAGCGCACTGGCGCCATTGTCCTGTGGATGCTGCACACCGGTGGTGCTTGAGAAGACACCCCCACATGATTGTAAAGCACTATAAATGTGTCAAAAAAAAATTGACTTTAAAGTTGTCCAAATGAAGTTCTTAGCACTGCATATAACTAATCAAAAATTAAGGTTTGATATATTTATGGTAAGAAATGTTCAAAGCATCTTCATGGAACATGATCTTAAACATTTTGGCATAAAGGAAATGTGTAGCTATTGCTACAAATATACCTGGTTCTGTGGTCCAGGGTCACATATTAAGATCTCAGAGGCTTATTGAGTATTTCTGGATTTGCCAATTACCCATTCCCTGTTAGGCTGCAATGAAAGAGGTTCAACCTATGTCTCTGTGAAAAGCTGCAGCAGCCTGAATGGACAGACTTCAGTGAACAAACTACAGCCCCTGCCCTAAGCGACCTCCTCTTTCTCATGTGCATGAAAGGAGCCCCAGTCTTCACAATACACTCACTGCTTTGCTCCTCCATCCAGCCTGGTTAACACACTAAATATATTCAATTACTTTGCTATAACTGCTTGCATTACTAATAAATAAACAGGCCTACATAAATAAATCAATAAATGGGCTAAATACTAAGCAGGTGTTTTTGCAGTTATGTAACTTCAAGTGTAGAGGCATGTTTCTTTTTGTAAAAGTGATTAATCAGAATAAACAAATGAGATTCTGGAGACGTGACTTAACATGCCATCAGTTAGCTCTGAATTAAACTCATACCCATGTGTGACGGATGAGAGTTAGAGAAGTGACACGCACTTGGAGATCAGGAATTGCGTAACAAACGATCGATCCTTTGCATTATTCATTCTCCCACCTGTTAATTAAAAGTGCCTTACCTGATTTCCGTCGGCGTTAGGCTCCAGCGGTTTCCTGTCACAAGAGATAAGCAGTATGACAACAACACGCGAGCCGCACAAACTTTTTCACGCATCACCCTCCCGCGCGCGCGCGCGTCCCATCAGCGTGCACTCACAGGAGCGCTGCACCAATACCAACAACGACCGTCGACCACTATAAAAAAGCATGTTTCTGACAGAATTATATTTGCTTTTTATTTTATTACATTGTTTTTTTAAGGGGAAGCCTAATAATTCACCTACTATACATGTTACATATTTTAAATAAATAAATAAATGAGTAAAATAATAGTTTTTTTCTCATACCTGCATTTCGTTAACTTCATAATATAGTATAATATCTTATAAAAAACCTATTTGAGCGAAATAAATACATAAACAAAATAAATAAACAAAATGCAGTTTTATATAAACTATAAACTATGACAACAAGTGTAAAAGGCATATTTCACCATGAAATAAATAAATCATATCTGTCAACATTTACACACCCTTAAATTGTACATACATAGATGGTGTAATTTTTATGATTCTGATTATTAATTGGGTCAACATGCTTTATAATCTTGGTTTGGTTTGACTCAATAACCTCCAACACTGTTAATCTAAGCAGTAGTTATTAAAATGATGTGAGTTCCAGTAATTTCCCCAGCTTTCCAAACTCATTAGCACTGCAGCTGCAGCCAGTCAGGTCCCTCTGAGTGCTCACTTAAAGCTGTTTAAACCAAGTCTATTTAAACTGCAGGGTCCGTGGGACACCAGAGACTGAACGGCTGCAAAGTGCTTATCCCACCGGCTCAGAATTCAGAAGTCTTGATGTGTTTGTAAGCCTATGTTAGAGATTTCATACTCGCTTTTGCAGACGGAGGGTTGGAGGTGCTGTTCACGTTCATGATTTCAGAATTTTTCCTCCACCAGCAGGAAGGTTATGGTCGAGAGCCCCCTAAGAGATGTGTAATTTACTTTGCTTACCCAGGCTGAACACAAACTAGCAGAGGTCAACACTATGAGTCTAAGAGGGGTTTTCTGAGTGTCCCTCTGAATTATCTTCCCTGAATTACCTTTATAAGTGAATATGAATGTCCTTAGAGTGTCGGGAACCACTAATCAGAGTTAAAATGAACTCTACTATACGTAACATGCTGTAATTGCTTTTTAATCTTGGTGCAGGAGGGCAGTTAATGTCCAGCCATGCACGTAATTGGTCCTTCTGCTTTCTCTTAGTTATTACATGCAATGGCTGGACAGCTCTGTTTGAATCGTATCGCAGAAATGTTGTCATTATTCATAACGTGCAATTACAATGATCTGCTTCCATTTACTCAAGTGCAAAGTGTTTTCTTCAAATTTGGTATGTAGGAATGAAAGCCATGAAAGCGGGACACATGAGTTGATAAATTCTCTTTCTTTCAAATGTTTTTGTCCCCTTTTTCCACCAGCCACCAAAAGAAAAAAATACTCATGTAATTATGGATAATGCAAATGTGCTTCTCTCCTCTGGGGTTTAGACCCCCTCTTTGTGGATTATGGTGTGTGGAAAGAGACAGTTTTGCATTAGAAGGATCAGAGTGCACACGAGGGACGTTCTGAAACCTCTTTCACTGCCTAGGCCACTATTGTCCTAAAAGATGCCTTTTTGTTGTCATGGTGATGTTGACTCTGTGGAATGCACAAAGTCACTTAATGAGCTGTGCCGTTCAGCTCGTTCCATTGTAAATCATGCCTGATGTGTGTATTTTAAGCTGGAACTCTGACAAATATAGATAATAGTTAAGATACATCAATCACATCGTTTGAAAAAAAGGTATCTTCTACATTTAACAAAACCTTTTGTCCTTGGATATATCTGCATGTGGAGTACTTCACAGATGTTGCAGTCAGACTGGCAAGGGCTGTTTTTACATTTCTATGAACTTTGACCTTTAGTGAACTACTTTTCTGCTTTTTAGTAAAGCACAAAGACCAAAACATGCAGTAAAGGTTTAATGGTTAACAAAAGGGGAAAATAGTGGCTTCATTTTAACTATATAATAAAAGATTTTAAACATTATTTTATAATTGCTGGTACATTTGGTGTCCCCGTCTGTCACCGTCAACTCTGTTACCTATGTAAACCAACAATGCTGACAATAGTGTGACAGAATTGACATTTTTATTTTATTTTTTCCCAAAACTCCACTTGCTGGCATTAATGCAAAGAACACACAACACTAATAAAAACATGATTAAATGAGCTTTAAATAACCCATTGTGAGATTTTGATATTGTGGTAACAGAGTTGATTTTCTAAAAATAACTCTTGGTGTAAGAAGTTCTTAGATTCAAAGAGAGCACAAAAATTTTTCAGAGCTTCATTTCCTGTAACTTACACAATTCTGAGAGATAATTTCACCAATTTAAAGGAAAGATATGGTCTGGTAACAGAGTTGATACAAGATTTAGGGACACATTTAAACATATTTTAAATGATTTATTGTTGAAGAATAAAGTAAGTAACTATTTAGGGGTTTTCTTTTAAAAAAATTAATAAAATATTTTAAATTGCACATTTATACATTATGGAAAAAAATCCATGAAGAAATCATGATTTTCAGCAACTGAGTAGAGATTAAAAAATATTATAAAGTAAAAATTGCATGACATAAATTCACAATCACGTGTTATAAAGTCAAAATGCCTGGATATAAACTAGAAATAAAAGAAATAGCCCTAGGGAATTTGTATCTTGCAATTCTGAGAAAAAAAAAAAGTGAACTACAGTGAAAAGTAAGTGTGAGTTTAATACCTAACACCTGTGTAACTGTTCAGCTACATCTAATGGCTTTGATAATATTTTATTTTTGTAGATAAGAAAATATATATTTCAATATGGTGTAACTATTGTAACAGCTATGTTAAGATGAATGCATAAGGGAGACAACAAATAATCCAAATAGTCCACAAGTTTGACATCTATTAAATGTAGCAAATTGCTTTATTTAGTTTTATTTAATTCTGTATTATGTTACGCTTTGAAGTATAAGTATATAAATGTGCAAATTGCCTTGTAGGTATATAGAGATTTTTGCCAATAGTTGACTGAGACAAGAAAAGTAATTAATGTAATTTGACAGATGTAATCGTTGAATACATTTTGTGCCGAAACAATGAAAATAATCTAGTTTAGCACAAACAGACCTGCTCTTGTGCTCACAGTGAGAAGAAGAGTTTTGGGAAGAATGTCAAGAATTTGTGTATATAGTGTAAATGCTTTGCCTCCAGTAATATAGTACTGCCCTCTAGTGTAAGTGTAAGAAACAAACCAAACGAGTGGCATGGGAGCACTTGAGCATGTACAACGCATCCCAGACGCAGCACTTACATTCAGTATCAACAATCACACACGCCTCCAACATACTAGAACTGCTCAAGGCTTTAGTAAGAGCAGGCTGCTGTTAGAGATAACACAGTCAGGAGACTCACAACGCCTGCAGAGTCTCTGAAGTCTCACTCACTCATGTAGAGACGGACAGAGAGCTGGATGTGAGTTTAGACAAGGCTGTTGAAGCTTTTGAAACCTCTGGCACTGTGATGAGACAGAGAACTGGAAAACAGTATAAACAAGGTAATACTAAACGTGTACTACTCAAGTCAGTGTACTCATTAAAAAGCAATGCAGAACAATTGTATTTGAAATAATGCACACTTAAATGAAATGCAAGAGTATATGCATGAAATAAAATACACGGAGCGTTTTAAATTTGCTATTGGTCACTTTAGCTTAAAGAACAAATAATTAAAATAACACCATAAGAAATACTAGATTTTTTTGTGCAAAAAAAACATTGCAAACTTTATAAACTAACTTCAAGAAACTCTAAAAAGCAATCATATTCAAGTAACCAAGACAGGTTTACTCAGAGCTGTCTTGAACTGTCAACTACTTCCATCTCTGACGCTCTTGGATCATGCTGCAGAAGCTTCACAGCTAAATTTAATTCCAGGCAACCTGTTTATATGAATCCTGAGCTGTCAATAATACAGAACTCGACACACAAGGCAACACGAGCAAAGATACTGCACACTAGAGGGCACTCATTTGCTTTGAGTTGGTCTTTGACGATCTTGTACCTATATTAAAAAAAAGATCAAATATATTGAAGCAAAGAGAAAATATGAAAATGAGGGAATACTGCATAACTTAATGACATTAAACATAACTGTCCAGCTCCAAACCTTCTCAGAAATTTTGAATTAATTTGTTTTCTTCTCAATTTTAACAAGAAGTGACTATTTGTTACTGTATACTACAATATGGTGCGTAGTTAATAATATTTTTTGACTTTCTCAATATTTAAAAATATTGTGCATAATCCTTAACATTTATGTAGTATATAAAATGTTTATTTTTTAATGCTACAAAAGTGTCATTTTTTAAATAAACATTTTAGACATTTTGTTGCAGGGTTTTGTAAAGATTTTCAGGCCATATTTAGTCTTCCTGTTCACGGAACGTATCTGCCATTGTGTGCTGAGATAAATTAGTTTGGTACGCTGTTAAAGACTTGTGACAGTGACTCATTATGAAACTCTGGTGACAGAAAAAGAAAGAAATCTATTCGTTGTCTTACCCGAATCCCATTCTCATATTTATATAGAGCATGCAAAAGCACTCCCGGAGTGTGGACTCTGATCCGCCTTTCCGCTATTGTGTTTTTCCTGAACAGGACCACTAATGCTGCTTATTTTAAGAAGTGTTAAATTAATTTGTTTGATTGTTCTAATTGTAACCATTCTGCGGCACGGAAATCATCACTGACTACGCTCAACAGTCCACATCACCTCCAATCTTCTGAAATATTCTTAACCCTTTCTGAAACAGTAAAGACTAAGAACATAATGACTGTTTTACTTATGAAAATTGATTCTATTGCTGCCATAAATCTAGCTGGCACTACTTCCGTCATTGTGTATCTGCCATGAATTATTTGTAACCTTCAAATTTGTGGAAATAAAATGTTCCATCTAAGCCATCTGTTGCTTAAAAGACTTACAATCCTGTATTTGTTTAATTCATTGCACATAACCATAGTAACAAGTGTTTAGGTGGCAATTATGTTTATCTATTCTGTACTGCATTATAGTATACTATTCATTGCATGAATTACAGAGGGATTCCAAAGCTACTCTTTTTGCAAGCATACAGTATATTAAAGAAACAGTTTACCATTAAAAATGAATTTTGCTGTTAATTTACTAATCCCTCGAAGATTAGTAAGCCTGTTTCTTCATCAGAGCAAATCTGAGTGATGTAGTCTCTTGCTCACCAATGAATCTACTGCAGTAAATGTGTGCCGTCAGAATGAGTGTCCAAACAGCTAATGAAAACATCACAATAATCTACAAGTAAGCCATTAATAACATTAATAACCATCTTGTAAAGTGAAAATATGCATATTTGTATGTTATAACTTTACAACTGATGGACAAGAGTGGTGTGATGTGGATTACTTGTGGTTTACTGTTATGTTTTTAGCAACTAGATTAAACTGGTTTATATTCAGTCATTTCAAATTACATGCTGTCACACCGTTAGGTGTTCCTAGTGTTTTTGTGATGATGTCTTGCTGTGTCCACGTGCTCTTGTGTCTGTTTTTATACCATTTTCCTCGTGTTCTGACTTATCTGTGCCCTTGCCATTAGTGTTTCATTCTCTGCCAGCTGTGTGTTCCAGGTGTCCTGTGTCATGTCCTTGATTGTCTTTGTATGTCGTGACAGAACAACTGACCAACACGAAGATGGTGTTCGCAGCCAAGAACGCGTACATCATTGCGGACCTCACAGACCACGCACAAGATGGCTGTCACCGCTAGAAAGCTGGGAGGCTATCATCAGCTGCCCGGCTCTCTCTATTTGATGGGTCCCGTCTCCGAGATCAGCCCAATATGCTGCCATACAAAGGAAAAAGGCAGTAACTACGCCAAGTGCATAGCTGAAAAAAAATACTTTAAAGTTATCCTGTCATCCAGCTTTTTGCAGTTAATGTACAAACGACTACCATTTTTCTACAATGTGACACACATTTGAGATAAGATACTTTGTCACATAACAAAGGATGCCTTGAATGTCATGAAAAGGATAATAACTTATTTTTGACCAAAAATGCAGTTTTCTGCCTTTTTGCTTTGTAGTGCAGTATGGAGGTAGATTAGTGCCAGCAATCCACAAATCTGCACCTTATGGGGGTACTTCAGGGCCAGCTCCCCGGAAGAAAATCCAAATTCCAAAGCCAGTTCCAGTTTCACATCCTGGAGTGCCGTCCAAAATCCTCAGTCGGGTGTCAGCCCCATATCACGGTCTGAGGAGCCATGTTTTAAGTCGGTTCTGGTTTCACAGCCAGGAGTCTCGTCAGAATTTCTCGCAGTTCCCAGTCCGCATCAGTCAGGTGCCAGTCCCTTATCACGTTCCGAGGAGTCGTGTTCTGCTATGTCGGTTCTGGTTTCACGGCCAGGAGTGCTGTGTGAAATCCTAGTTGTTTCCAGTCCGCATCAGTCGGCTGTCAGCCCCGTATCACGGTCAGAGGAGCCTGTTTAGTCAGTTCCAGACGTAGCATCTCAGTAGGTTTCGCTGATGGCTGCACCCCATGGAGACTTGGGGCCTTTGTAACGTCCTAAACCGGCAGCGAAGGCTAAAGAGTGTTAGCTGGCATTTCGTGACAGATGTCTTTTATAAACTCATTTACATGAGGCTTGAAAAATTGGTGGTGCTCGTTTGCCAGACAATTCTCATTTGTTTTTGTTGGTATTTAAACTGTCCTTTTGAATTCAAGCTGTCGGTCATTGTATGTTGTATCCTTTTTGTCTGCTGTCTCATTCGTACTGGATTAAAGTTTATCAATGTTTTGTTCATCCCGTGTCTGCCTACCTTACTTGCCCACAGAGTAGTGCAGGAAAGCATGACAACTGCTTGAAGGAGAGATCGCGTCTTTAGAGAGTGCACAGATATGTTTGCTGAAAATGAGAATGGCTGTTTAGTTTACGCAAGTGAATACACTTTTAAATAGCACATTTTTTCTGGCTTCAACCTCCGGCAGCCAAACCTTACATTCATTCTTGTTAAAGTTCTCTTGGTGCCATAATTGTCTTTCTGTGGACGACTGCAGCTTTACAGAAAACCCTTATATGGAGGTGGTTTGGAATAATATAATGCAAATTATTAACCATGTGCACACAGACACTCATTTAGAATGCTACAAATTCACTAACAGAAGAACGAGTTTAAGAACAAGCTCATGTGCGTACGCACCTGTTGTGAATTAGGTAAAAGGTTTTTGTGAAAAGTTCAAGTTCACATAAAAGCTAACAGAAGCAGCATTTACAGTACAAATTAGGGCCGAGACTTGATAAAAAAAATGAATTAATCAAAATTTTAATTAATTAATTGAAATTAATTGCATTTTAATCACATATAAATATTTGACATGAGAACAGTGAGAAGTAAGTTTTTTCATATGGATTTTTAGTATACCATTGAATAATGACTGAATACATAAACTTAAGCAACAAAATATGGTTTATTTTTGTTAAACCAAGTCCATCAGACCAGTGCAATATTGCCATTAAGTGTAGCAATAGGATATTTAGAAATATAGTTGTCACAGTTGGTGCAGTGGACAAAGGAGAGCGGAGGAGACGAAAACTACAAATAACATAAAGTATTTTATTAAACCAAAAACTAGGAGTATTCATATAGACAACCGAACCTAACATACAACATTAATCCACAAATGAGATCTTAAAAGGACAGGGAATTTATACATAAAGGACTAACGACTAAAGGGAGGACAGCTGGGGAGACACAGGTGGAACATAATCAACTAATAATCACTTTAACACTGGAAGACCCAAATATGGGCAAACAGGAACTAACAAAAGGAAACCAAAACAGGAAGATGTGAAAATGTGTACGTAACAATAAACAGACATGTGAATGTGACATTACCTCCCCCTCCCGGAAAGGTGAAAACTGCGCCGCAAGAAACAACAAAAAACTGGGGAGGGGGGATGGGCACCCTAAAGGCCACAAGGGGAGAGTCAAGGGAGCCTTCAGGGTGGATCGGGAGCCTCAGGAGGCCGTGGCGGATCAGGAGCCTTGGGAGGCGGATTAGGAGCCTTGGATGGCCATGGCGGATCAGTAGCCTTAAGACGCGGTTCTACAGGAGTCCAGCTCCAAATGACCCTCCCGCCCAACCTTTCAAGGACCATGGCCTTACTGCCCCCCCATTTCCTTGGGGAAGTTCGCCGTCTCTAAGGCCCATGGCCTGTGCAGCTGCTCAGCTGTGATGACTTCTGGTGGGCATTCGGGAGGCGCTGTCATGAGGGGACGTTCTGGTAGTGTAGTCGCTGAAGGGCGCACTGGATGGGCAGCCGACTCAGGAATACAAACAGAGCACATGCGCTGAAGAGTGGGGCATTTAGACATGCACTAGAGGCAGTTTAGCAAATCACAACACACTGGGCCAGCTCACCAATCAGAGCCAATTGCAAATTGTTGAGGGAAGAACTTTAAAAATAAGAAATAATCAGCGTGTCATTCAAAGAACGGACAGAGAAGTGTGGAATAAAGGTAAATTGTGTGAAAAATAATGCATTAAAAAAACAACTACAAACTAAACATTAAAACATGATAGACTGTGCTCCATAAACACAATCAAGCCTAGAAACTGTCAACCACCCCTTTAACAACCAGCGAGAGAAAACAATAACTGCAGTGAGGAGGCCATTCATGATCATATGTGGTCGTTCACTGCTGCTGTCAAAAAGCTTTTAGTGTCAACCCTTTGGTAAATATAGTGAACGAAGCCACTCTGCACTGGACATGTGTAGGCTACAAGTGTGTGGCAGGATGATTGACAGGTCTCTTTTATGCCTTGTAACCTCAATTTGATGATCAGTGAAGAAAAAAGATCTGGTTTACCCTTTTTGATATTAGACTCTTTTCAGAGGAAAACAGGTTTGATCTCTTAGAAGAAATGTCAGTATATAGTTTGAAAAGTGGAAATAAATAGATTTGAAACAAAGCATAATTTTACCTAATCATGGGTTTGTATAAGGAAACTGTCAAACTGTATTTCTCCTAAACCTGTACCAAAAACAGTGGAAATTTATGAGTGTGACTTCCTGTGTTTAAATCCTGTGTTTGTTCCTCTCCTTTCCTTTATCACATTCAAACTGAAAATAAACAAAACTAAAGACCATATCATCCTCTGCTTATATGAGTAAACATTTCATCTGACTCAAACACACAGAAGTGAAATGGACCAGAGAAATTCAAGAGCACACAGGACTTTAGAGAAATCCAGCCAACAACCATATAAAATATTTTTTACATCCTCATTAGAAAAGGATATGCAAACCTTGCCCTAAAAATGCTAGAGTAGTTCTAGTGTTCTAGTACTTCTAGTTCTTCTAGTTGACCATTGATCATGTTCTGAATTGAAATTGGAGATCTATCAGTGTGACACTAAACTTCTGTTCTGATTCTGTTCTGTTTTTAGTGTGGACTGTGAAAACAGAGGCTTTCGAAAACGATGATGCATTTTAGTGATATGGTGCAGTCATGTGACCAGTTCAACTGATGGCGGCGACATTGTACAGCAGTTGTTTTGTTTGTTCTCAATTTTGACAGCCCTATTAAGGATTAATATCAGTTTGTAAATGCTCCAGATAGCTTTTCTTCAAAGAGGACGTAATGAAAGTAAATAAACAGCAGATGGAAATGACGCAGATTAAATCGTCTTACGTTTCATGCATGCGCAGTACAGGTACGTAAGCGTTTTCAGTTGTTTCAGTGTGGATGATCAAGTCTTCGGAAATGATTGAAAACTGCAGTGTAGACACGGAATGTGTTTAGACGAAAACGCTGTTTTCAAATTTATCCGGATTAGTGTAAACGTAGATACATCTTGTTCGAAAGGCAGGGCGTACACAGCAGCGGGTCAAGATGCAGCTTTGGTTCCCACTTTTTTGGGAACAGAAAGGCTCTAAAACGGCAGCTTGGCAAGAATAACTTTGCTCGTGAAATGAATGTCGCATCATGGGCGGTATGGGCGGTCCCAGGGTTGCACTCAGCTGCATTTAATCTTAAATTGTCTGGATATGAACCTAAACAGCAAAGAGGTCCATATAGTGTCACTAGTGTCAGAGGGTTGCAGGCAAGATTTGAGGGACGTGATCCAGACAAGGCGTTCTCAGTGCTTTCATCCTGACTTTAGTAAAACCTGAAATCTCTACTCACTTGCATCGCAGTCTCTCATGCTCATGAGGTATGATGCTTCTGGTTTGTTTCTAGTTTTCATACAGTTTTTGAAGGTCTGTACCTAAGTGTTCTTCTGACTTTATTCATAGGGAAAACACTCTAATTATTTGTTTTTAGCCATGTATCATTGTTTATTTTACAAAACAACAAATTGGATGCTAACTAGTCAGGCTTCAGGAGCGACCACTTAATGAAGACTGCTCTACTCTCAGTCACTAAAGCCTTGTTCTTGGACCACTTCTTTCCCCCCTTATACACTGCATCACTGGGTCCCATGAGTCACATGGTTTCTCTTACCACTGCTACGCTGATGACACACAGCTCTATCTCTCTTTTTATCCAGATGACCAACAGTAGCTGCATGGATCTCAGGCTGCCTGGTGAACATCTCTGCATTTATTAAAGAACAACACCTACAGCTCAACCTGGCCAGGACTGAGCTTCTTGTATTTAGCAGTATGATTGGTAGTACAATCCATTTTCCATTTTATAACTTAACCAGCAAGCCCCCCCTCGGTAGAGTGGGTTTGATTATTCTGCTTTTCCTAAAGTACAAGCGAAATTTTTTCTGAGTGCTGAGATTCTCTATGAGGTATGGCATTTCCAATCCACATGCGCTCTGTTGCTAGTTTTTTGTAAACGTATGTAAACATGGTTCCCTGAGAATGGAACACGACACTGCCTTGCCATGCTTCAGGAAAGCTTTAGATGAAGAAGTGGCTGACACATTCTTCTAGCGCACTTTAATAAGGTGGTCATGTTGGTATTGACATCATAGACTCTTTTTTGTGTGTGTGTTTTTTTACAGTGTTCAAAGTGGTTGTAGTATGCTATTCATGAGGACTCATGGATGCTGAAACCTTGGAGATCACAT
Organism: Enteromius viviparus; assembly: GCA_032353835.1. Lineage (NCBI taxonomy): Eukaryota > Metazoa > Chordata > Actinopteri > Cypriniformes > Cyprinidae > Enteromius > Enteromius viviparus. The sequence continues at coordinate 167,173 of JAUCNO010000422.1, forward strand.
TTCCGAGAACATCAAAACTAATTTTTAAATAGGCATTATCTGTCAAGGATTAGTCTGGATTCAGATATGGTTATCAGAAAGGCTTTTTTTAACAAAAGAAATCAGCATCAACTGAAATTTAGATTCTGAAGACAGTTTGAGCGCAAGCAAACCGCTGTGACTGCAGCAGAGATAACGAAAGCTGGGAGTCCGCTCCTTAACTTGAGCGAGAGACTGAATCCCGAGGGACTGATTTCCAGGACAGTGAAAGCTGAGGTAAACTCCCCTGAGCGCACAGTTTCAACAAACAATCACTGGAGCCTGACGAAAATGAAACAAAGAACTTGACATCAACTTTTTTCAAGATGGCGCTGGTGAGGTCTACTCCGACCAAACTTTGTGTTTTTAAACCCAGACCCATCTTAGCCAAGCAAGATTCTGAGAAGGAATAAAGGATGCGACCCAAACCAGCATCCTTGAGGGAAACGAGCCAGCGTTAGGAACAGGCTGAGGGCACGTACACAGCGTGCTCCCTTACCGAGTGTCTTGCTCACCAATTTCCAGATGTTGGATAACAAGCTCGATGACCTCAGTTCAAGGGTTATGTTCCAGAGGGACATCCACTATTGCAACCTTGGTGGTGTGACAGTGCAAGCATTGTTCCCCTTTCACGCTCCTGCTAACCGAATCTTGAACATTTGACCATCAAACGTCGCCCTTTCTCTCTACCTCAGGAATTCAGCTCGGTCATAATCAGTGTCGTTTATATTCCACCTCAAGCGGATACCGACACTGCAATATAGGATTTACATGAAACACTACACATTCATCAGACTCAACACAGGCACTCGTTGTTTTGGGAGATTTCAACAGTGCCAACCTCAAGCGCACACTACCGAACTTCCATCAGTATATCGGCTGCCCCTCCAGGGCATAAGGACCACTGTTGTACTGCATACAAGAACAGCTACAAGGCACAGTCACTACCATCTTTTGGAAATCGTACCATGCCACATCTTCCTCATGCCTGTTTACAAACAGAGGCTGAAACAGGAAGCCCTGGTGCAGAGGGAGGTCCTACGCTGGACGGACGAATCAACGGCTGCTCTGCAGGATGCGCAAGATGACGCAGACTGGGATATGTTCCGGTGCAGCTCCGAAGATATCAGCATGTTTACAGAAAACTATCATCAGGTCCCAACTAGAAGCTGTGGGTGGATAAAACCATCCAACCATGCAGACGATAGTAAAGATAGTGAAGGACCTCAGCCATCCCAACAATGGACAAATTCTGCTCCATGAAGGCAAACACAGAGAGAATGAGGATGGGCTTCTTCCTGCAGCCCATTTGGAGTATAAACCTCTCTACACTCTAATCCTCTCAGACCCCCAGTTCGTCAGCAATAGCATAGTCCAGCCCCTCTAGGAAGCGAACACATAGCGCGCCCTCATTACAGCCGCTACAATCTAGAACTGAATGGCATAGTCAGTGATAGAACTCATTTTCTTAGACAGGTGAAATAACTGAGCTGCTGCCTCACACCCCTGGGCATATCGATCGAACAACTTGCCCATCTGCTGGCAAGAAGCTTCAAAAGTCGTACAGCAGGGAGCCCGGGAATTTCATACGGCAATTCCCCATTTGCAGGAACGTCCAGAAGTGTGATCACGTAAGCGACAGTCGCCTCATCTATGGCACAACGTCGCAGTTGTAGGGAGAATACCAGAGGAAAGAGAAAGAAAGGTTTGCCAGGCATTCGGTTCGCGGTCGTAGACTGATGGATTGTTGGCATGCTGCTCGGGCTTGAGAGGGATGCCAGCGCAGAAAACGGGAGTTGGGTTGGCGGCCTCCCGCTGAAGTTCATCTATCTGCATTAGGAGCTTGGTGACCCAGACACTCAAAGCATCTAGGGTAAATTCCCCTGAGCGCACAGATTAGTGCAGGAAACAAACTTGAAGCCACGAGCACTGGAGGCTGACGAAAATAAAACAAACAACTTGACAGGTAATCAAATACAGCCAAACAGAGGTATGAACAGTGTGACACACTTCGACAGAAGAGGGAAATGTAAAGGGAGAAGATAACGAGAAGAATGAGAGGTGTAAAGAAGTAATGAAGACAACTTGCACGTGGAGAGCTGTTCTCTGCTCTCTCCAGTGTTTGTGTTTGAGTGCGTGGCTTTGTTGTGGCAGCTGATCAACCCAGAGGCCCAACATTATCTTTATTAACAAAGTGCATATTGGAAGTCTAAACAAAAATATTCTCACCTAAAACTACATTCTGTTGCACAAAACTGTATTATTTTTAACAGTAAAGTGTATTTGGGCATCTGCCATGACACCCAATGTAAGAAAAACTATAAGCGCAGAGATACAAATGGTAAAACTGATGGAGTTCTGTTTTCATTAGAAAATCACACTCAGGTCATTGTCAGGCAATCAGAGAGATATTCAATCCAATTTTCAATTCAAATTTATTTGTATAGCGCTTTTCATGATATAGTATAGTAGTAGTTTGTACATGTACAGATGTGAGATAAAGATCAATTTAACAATCAAACAGACAAGGAACATTCGAAGAG
>JAUCNO010000422.1:185309-199461 GCA_032353835.1 Enteromius viviparus
TTAAAATAATGTTGTCAGTTAACCGGTTAATAATCGGTTAACGTGCGTCGGTTGTCGGTTATGAGAAATAACCGAAAAAAGCATCCCTAGTTTCTCTCTATAGCTTGCATTGTGTGGGTCAGCACATATAATTCAATACAATGCAATTATGCATCGTATTAGACATTTTAACATGCTTTTCTAAACAATTGAGTAAAATTAAGTACTTCACCTTGAAATAACAATATAAAAGTTACTCTTGCGGTTACTTGAGTCATTGGAGACCACGACCTGAAGGAGGACATTTTCAGAGGTACATTAAAAGGCCTTTTATCTTGCTAAAAAAGTATGCACTATCAATCAGACGATGGAAGGTATGTAGTAGATTTCTCCGCAATGCTTTGATCATGTTGATAATTTAGCGGCCTTAGAAATTCATGTATCCAATCAGGTTTTCTTAATGTCGCCCTGAAGGAAGTCAAAAAAGTGGAAATCTCTTGCATCTGGCTTGTTTTGTAGTTTGTATGGTTTTGTGTTGTTTCTAGAAACGGTTTGCATTCATCCGCCCTCTCTAAATTGCTAGATTGGTCATCTCACCTGTTGCTAAATACAACCCAGCTGTTCGCCAAGCTGTTCATCAAACATTTATTCATAATTTAAAAATGAAAAAACAGACATCGCGTAGGAAAACAGACTTCACCCGTTACAGTAATGCAATAATGTGCACATTTATCCCGAATCTCGCTGGTATCAGCGTCGGCACGCGGCTGTTTCCCTGTCGAGAATGCTTTTGATAAGCTGTCTTCTAGGCATTTGCTTAAACTAACATGTCACTATGAGATGCAGTTGTCGTTTGTTTTGATGTAAAGTGCCTACAGGCAAAGGGACAGAGTGAATGATGATTATCACAAATCTGGCGCCTCTGTGTATCGCTTCCCTCGCCGCTGCCGCCAGCCTCATTTGCTATTTTGATGATGTGCTCCGGTACCCGTAGAGGCCACTCTCTGGTTCCAGAGAAAGAGAAAGCAATTGATAGGCTGTTATTAATGGCTTTGTGTTTCAGAGTGAAAGCTTCACTCGTCACCACCTGAGATTAATATTGCCACGTCCACTACAACTGTGCCTCATCGCTGTATCTCTCCATTTCTTGGGTTTCTGTTTGACAGTCGATGTTAGTAGGTCACTAGGGCTGACCGATGTATTTTTATATCCTATATCCTGTGTGGTATATAAGGCCTTTCTGCACAGTTCATTCAAATTGTGTACTTTTACTAGTTGATTGAAATAAAATGTGTGTTGGCAGTTTGTGTACACAACCACCCAATAATGATAAAAATCCACCCAGTGTTTTTTTTTTTGGTTTCCTTAAATGTTTTCCCCTTTCTCAAATCAAGCCGTCAAACGGTCAGAGGCCCCTCCCACGATAGTTGATTGACAGCAGCGTGTCACACAGACTGAACTGGTGTGTTACCTCAGACCCGTCCTGAGTGAGCCGTCATCAATTTTCTACTGGTTTTGTCAGTTTTGTGTTCTGTGCGCAAATTCATATGCTCCGCTCTCCGCGCAAAGCTGCTGTCGTTTAATGAAGGTTTGATGAAAGAACTTGCCTCGATTGGACTCCTGTCATGTCAGAAAGTGACTTTTATGGACGTTGCTATCTTCGACATTAATTTGGTCACTGTTGCTAACTTTTTTCTTTCGTTGCTGCAGGCGTATGATATGAAATAGATATGATCACGTAATTTTTCATCTTCTTTGGTTGCTAGTTTTTGAGCGTGAACAATAAATCTGCAGAAAACAAATATTACTATTTTTAACAGGTCACAGGCGCTTAGCCTTTCTAATTGAATGAAATTCTAATTTAAAAAAAAAATTTGTCGTTTAACCGGTAATAATCGATGAACGAGAGTCAGTTGTCGGTTACGAGAAATAACCGAAATGAGCATCCCTAATACAGCCTCACCTACAGAAGCAGTCAGTATAATCTCTTTCAATAAATCTTTGCAAATCGCCTTTTCTAATAATGTGCTAATTAACAAGGTTTACTATGAAACTGGGACTATGAATACGACTAAGTAAACATTCTCTGAGAGCGCCTCGGAAAAAGGGGCAGGGTCAGGAGAGCTCGTAAAGATTTAAAGGGGAAGTACACAGAACAGAGTGTCTTGAAAAGAGCTGTTTTTGACAGGGGAAAATAGTTGTTTTTTATTTTAAACAAACTATATTACAGACTTTTTATTAAGACCCTAAAGCAGTGATTTGGGAAGCACTGCCCTAAAGAATAATATCAACTTGAGGAAAATTGCCATTATATGACCCCTTTAATACATTAATAACATAATTGTTCAAATAAAACAATATTAATTAAATCTTAGAAATGTATCGTTTTCAGTCACATGACCGGTTCGAGGACCTGGAGGGCAAAACATCCATAAAAAACTGCAGCACAACCGTGTCAATTTTTCATCTGTTTCACAGCCGCATAAATTTAGATAATCTCTCAGAACAATAAAACAAAGGTATGTGAATAAAATTCATGTTTTGGCCATTTGCAATCCATATTAATCACCCACAGCAATATTTCAAACAATAAATAGCACAAGGCCCATCAGCCTTATATTGACAATAAACTGTGTGTTTACATGCACAGCAATAAACTGAAAACCCTAATAGATATATGCATGCAAATAGAGAGAAATCAGAGCAAAGATCTATGCAACCCAATTATTTTAAACAGTAATGAGCAAGAACTGTGGTACATGACCTTAAATGCAGTCAGATTATTAAGCATAACCAGTTAACTTGAACATTAATATCAGCCAATATAGATAGATTTTATATTTCATTTAACTTCTAGCATTACATACAATTTCTAAATAATGATATATTGCTATTCTGAGTCATTTTTGTGACAGATTTCAGCATCCATTTCACACCTGATGCCATTTATATCTGTGTCCTTATACAGTATAAGGGGCATAATAGATATTCATCTCTTGTTTCAGGCTCATTTCACGTGTCATTCACCCCGTAAAATAATGAAATAAATTAATACAAATATAGCATCTGTCCCGCTAAACTGCGCTCAACAGCTTCGTAATTGAGAAAATCAGTCAGGCCGGCCAGAGACACAATAATCCCTCTTATACCCCGCAGAGGATCATCAAAACATAAACCAGCTCGATCTCACCCGCATGTTATACAGAACAAAGTGTTGTGAGCTAACTAACCTATAAATGCAACGTTACAGGAGTAACAGATTTATTTGTCACAAATGGACTGTCTGTCTGTGTTGCTTATTAGAATGCTTCTTTTTGTCTTAATGTCTCTGGTTTTTCAGTTATCTGAAACACTTCAGGGCATCGTAATGCATTTTGTTACACTCGCCACTGACAGAATATTGTCCTCAGGAGAGAAGAGTACTAAAAGTCAATTTATTGCTACACTTGATGATTTTTTTCATTACGATCTGTATCTCAGAGTTGTGTCTCAGTGTTGCGTTTGAGGAAAGATCTGGACTAGTTTTAATTTTGTTGGCTGTTTTTTTAATCTTATAGTTTTAGTCTTTAGTCCTGTGTCAAATGTCCTTTGGTTTAAGTTGACGAAAAATCTGGGAGCTTTAGTCCAGCTTTACTCAATGAAAACCTAAAAAACAATAATCACAATTACTTTATTAAAATTGTAATCATGAATGATGTTTTTCTATTAAAACAACAAATAAAAGACTTGTCTATTGTTAAATTCCTATTAATTAAGTCGCATGAGTATGGAAGCTTGTGTGGATAAAATGTAATTAAAAAGTATAATTATTTCTCACAATTCTAACCTTTTCTTAGATTCTGAGTTTATACCTTGCTAGTCTCACTATATCTCACAATAAACTCAGAATTGGGGGATGTTAAAAGAAACAAAGTTGCAATTACCCCTTTTGGTGTTTTTTTTTTTTTTTTTTTGTCAGAAATAGATTTCGATTGGTGAGAGCAACCAAGATCTCAAACAACATAGCCAAGATCCATGTGTGCATTTATGGCACTCCCTAATGGATTGGGAGTTGGACTTGTAACCCAGAGGTTGTGGCTTTGCAGGGATTGTGGGTGGGCTTAGTGAATAACCATCGCTCTCTCCACCTGTAGTACCACGACTCAGGTGAGACCCTTGAGCAAGGCACTGCTCCCCCAATGGCTGCCCACTGCTCCGGGTGCGTGGTTGTTCACTTCTCACTGCTCTGTGTGTGCACTTGGATGTGCATTTAAATGCAGAGCACAAATTCTACCATACCTGACCACATGTCACGTCCTTTCCTTTTCTTTTTATTCATCAGTGAAAAGTAGGGCTGTGCAATTAATCGCAATCGCTAAAAAATCGCAATTTAAGCACATGCAATTTCTAAATTGCATTAGGCTGCAATTTTTTTCTATTAATTTATTTCAATTTTTATTCAGAATTTTTTATTTAGAAACGGCACAAAAAAAATTACTGACGCAATTACCTATCATATGTGCACAGATATGATGCATGCGCACTTTGTCAGTAAATGTTATTTCATATATAATGTTATTCATAATATTGCAATCGCAATATTAGTTCAAAAAATCGCAATATGATTATTTCGTCCATATTGCACAGCCCTAGTTAGAAGGTTTGATTGCAGATTTAGTCACAGCAGCCAGGAACACAATGTTCTCATGGTTGCCAGGTTGTGAGGATTAAGTAATTGACGGGGCAGGAATTATGTAAGCTTATTTTGTCACGGGCTACAAAATAACTCCATAGAAAATGTATCCTTTCTAAGAGAAAAGCTCTGATTGGGGGATTTAATCTCTTGACATCTGGCAACCCGTTGCATGAAAACCTATACAGGCTTGTTTATTTCCTCTTTTTGACGAAGACTGTTTCAATATTTCTATTGAATTCTTTAGTTTTTTTCAAACTACATTTTCTCTTTTGTCAATAACAGTCACAGTTAATGTTTTAATGACATTGTCGTCTCGTCTTAACTGCGAAAAAGGTTGTCAACGAACATTTTCCAGGGTGTTTTTGTAGTGACCCGTGATTATGTTTAGTCGAGGAACAAGCAAACATAATCAAGGAATCAGTGAGTTGTTTGTAATGGAGTGGAGATGTGTCCTCGCTTCAGAGAGTTCGAGCATTAAGAATTATTAATGCGGCTTTACATCTTCAGGGTGTTTTATTTGGAGGGATGTTGAATTGTTTGTATTAAAAAGCATTAAATTAGGCTGCAAATAACAGAGCCCCTAATTAAACAGTGCACACTTTTCATTAATGGAAATGAACTAGACGGTTCAGTGTGATGAGAAGGTCTCACAGGCTCGCTGCCGTTGAGGATTTCACTTCAAGACTGCTTAGCAAGAAGGAACATGACATGCAGTGTTCTTCGCACAAAATCCAGAGTATTTAAATCCCATTTAACACACTTACTCCTGCTAAAACCAGCCTAAAACTTGAAAGATGAGGGGAATCCTTCCTGAGGCCCCACGCTCCAGCAGCTACACGAGATGGCAATAATTATCATTCTTGGAGTGCCCTTATAAGTCTTCAGTGACCTGGATATTACTCGGCTTTGTGCGTCAGTGAATTGAGTGAAGCGCTTCTCTGAAGTGTATTATGAGAAACCGACGCTGAGCGTCTTACAGCAGAGGTTCTTAACTGGTGGGCCGCAACCCAAAAATGGGTCACAGGTCTATTCTGATCAAACTCTGTGGTATGTGGGCGCAAATTAATCTGCTTTGTGATAGAAACTAGTCAGATTAGGCAGATGCCAGCATGGACAGATTGTATGACATGCTATTATCCTTGAAAAGCATAGAACATGCTTCAGAAAATATGACCCGCATAACATTAAATATGCAGTGAAGCTAGGATAAACATGACTTGGTGTCGTCCAGATGTTTTTTGTGCAGTAAATATTTGCTACTGAGAAGAAAAAAAATCATCGGAATTGAGGAGATAGTATACAAATACTAACCATAGTATGTTTTCCATATAGTGTGACAATTACTTGTTCAGTGTAAAAATGTACTTTTATTAATATCAAAATTTAATATTTAATTCATAATTGTATTTACAGTCAGTGTGTATTATTCATTTTATTATTTGGAATATAGTGCAACAATAACGTATTAAAATTGCATGATTAATCGTTTAGTTAAAAATTTAGTCAGCCTACTGTATGCGATTGCATTACAGCAGATGTTGTGATTATATTAAATAAACACCAGACATGAATAAAGCGTTAAGCGTGAGTGATTTACATGTTAAGCCAATGCAAAGATGCAATAAGACATCCTGCAGCGTGATGCGCGCGAATAAAGCGGCGCGTTAAACAATCGGCTTTGCACACATAAGCAGCGTGGAGGCAAGCAACAGAAGGCTTGCATGCAGATGCTAGATTGAATAGGTTAAGCTTTGAGATCCAAGACAAATTTTGAAAAGTGTATTTGGATTGAATAATTGAATTGAAAAACTAATCTTAAAGCTAACAAATGTCTCTAGTTTTATTCATTTAATAGACATTTGAGGCAAAAACTTGTGTAAATTGTGTGGCAAAATTAAAATTTAATGCAATTTAATTTAGTAATGTAAAGATGTTACTGTTATTTAATTTTGTACAGTTTAGTTTTAATTTGAAAACATTGTATAATTTTTAGTTGTTGCTAGATTGCACTGTATACTGGATCTCAGTTGAGAAATACAGCATTATTAGTAATCATTTTCAGAGGAGTCATTCCACTTGTTCATCGTATCGCAAACGCAAATCGCAATTTTGACCTTAATAATCGCAATGTGACATTTTCCCCAAATCGTGCAGCCCTATTTGCTATTCATCAAATAATCCTAAAAATATTAAGCAGCAAAATGTTTTTTCTAAAGCAGCAAATCAGCATAGAATGCTTTTTAAAGGATCATGTAACACTGAAAACTGTAATAATTATGAAAATTCAGTTACATTTTGAAATATATTCAAATAGAAAAATATTATTTCACCATATAATTTATTGTATCGTTCACAAAAACAAATCATACCAACTATAACCCAAAATATTTAATGGTAATATTGTTCTTATTAATATTATTAATAAATGTATGTTGTTTGGTTCTGTGTTAGATTGCAGTGTGATGCCCAGTGTAAAATAAAAAAGCTAAACCGGTGTAGATCCATTGTTTCGCAATCTCTCTGTTCTCACATCAGCAGTGCTACATTCTTCCCTCTGTCTTTTTTCTCAGTCTTTGGCTCCATAAATTGATTTAAAATGTTGCTTGGCAGATTGGCATTGCAGAAAATAATCGATTGAACACCATCCAAACCCCATAACTCACTGGTTGTTGTGAACAGTGTGTCATTTTTAAATAGCAAGCACATCCTGCAGACCATCAAATCTGTAATGTGTACATCCTGACTCATCCAAAGGTGACGGCCAACTGGCATAGGTTAGGACATAACTTCCCTTTAACCAGACTGGATCTATATACTTTTTAACATTCTCTGCAGTGGTTTATGGTATATGGATTTATAGCATCCCTATAGCATTGGTGAGTTACTTGCATAAGATTGTTTACAACATAATACATATGCCCCCAGTTTCACAGACAAGGCTTAAGCTAGTCCCAGACTAAATTGTACATTTGAGCTGTTTCAGACGCTCTGACGTATCTTAAAACATGTCAGTGTCATTGTTCTGTATTAAGATGCACACCTGTAATACTTTCTAATAAGGCATTTTTGTGAAAATTTAACATTAGTTAAATCTTAATTTAACTAATGCCTAGTCCTGGCTTAAACTAAACCCTGTTTGTGAAACCGGGCCATGATGTTTTAAATGAAAGTTTTTGCCAATGCAACATCTTTCTCAGAGAGACACTATGAAGCTTCATGTCCAAATGCAGTCAGCTTTGATTCATGTATTTTATGATGACTTTTTATTAACCAACATCCACTTCAGTCTCTTGGAAACAAGGACAGTTACAAGACAAGACAAATTCTATGGCTTTTTGCTAGCATTGCTGTTTGCACAGAAGTGAAGTGTGTGTATATTGTTGAATCAAGTGTCAATGTAATCAACACTGAAGTTGTTATCAGAATGGCTTTAAATTTACACGCTGTTAACAAAAATCATTGTCGAATCATTTACATTGTCTGTACAGGGAAATTCAAATATAAACAGTGACTCAGTTTTCTCATTAAAATCTGATCATTTCCTATTGATTTACTAGCTATATAATAGTGAGGTGGCATCACAAGCAATATACTTTTATGATACTGGTTTAGTTTTTTCTCAGTTTCTTTCAGATATTTGGGATTTTTTGACTGTTTCTTTAGGTTATATTGTTACTCCAGCCTCTTTAAGAGTGATTGAATCAGTAACTGAACCAATTCAATCAGAAACTGCCGCTACACACATCATAAACAGTGGGTACGAAAAGTATTCAGACCCCCCAGATTTTTCACTCTTTGTCCTATTGCAGCCATTTGTTAAAATCATTTTTCAAATCAAAATCAATCAATTTTTCCTCATTACACAGCACCCCGTATTGGCAGACAAACAAAGAATTGTTGACATTTTTGTAGATTTATTAAAAAAGAAAATGGTCATAAGTATTCAAACCTCAGTATTTAGTAGAAGCAGCCTTTTGATCAAATACAGCCATGAGTACAGCTATAGTAAGTTTTCCACACCTGGATTTGGGGATCCTCTGCCATTCCTCCTTCCAGATCCTCTCCAGTTCTGTTAGGTTGGATGGTAAACGTTGGTGGACAGCCATTTTTAGATCTTTCCAGACATGCTCAATTGGGTTTGAGTCAGGGCTCTGGCTGGGCCGTTCATGAACAGTCACAGAGTTGTTGTAACACAAACAGACCACTGTAGAGAGGTACAGTACTCAGTGGTAGAATCTAAACGATACAAAGATATAACAGTGGCATTATGTTTGCATTTGAATTATTTGAGTTTTACATTGTTGTTGACATTTCTGTCTTAATAATTGAGTGGATTATGATCAGAGGACGGTTAGGTTTTAAAAAAAAATGTTTAAATGTAATATATTTTTCTCCTGGTCCTTATTTTAAATGGGTCATAAAAAATATCAATAATTATTGATATCAACCGATATGAAACACTGATATCATGATACAGTTTTCAGTCATATCGCCCAGTCGTAGGCTTTCATGTGTCTTGCACTGAGGAGAGGCTTCCGTCGAGATACTCTGCCAAAGCCCCGACTGGTGGAGGATGCAGTGATGGTTGACTTTCTACAACTTTCATCATGGTTAGACATATAAAAATGAAATATGGAATAAACATTAATTTAACAACATTAAATGTAACATACAACTCTAATAATAAACATAACTGCTAAAATAACTAAGAAAAAACATAGTTATTTGAAAGAAAAAACAGCAAATTCAAACAAAATTTGCAATGTGTTGAATTCTGGGAATGTCAGTAAATTTTACAGGAATTTACCGTTAACCAATCCTTCAATATCATTGTTTTACTCATGATTTCACAGGCAGGGCTTAGTTAAACCAGGATTATAGGCTTTAAATTAAGTTACATTACATTCAAGTCAGTTTTGTTGTTGTCGTTGTTAAAATGTGCCAATGTGCATCTTGTATCACAAATCAGTAGCACTGACACATTTGAAGACATGTCCGTGCAAATAGCTTTCAATTAAGCTCAAACATGCATTTTCTGGATTTAAGCCTTGTTTTTGTAACTGGGCATTAATGTATTAAACCACATTAAGCTACAATGCCTAATACTGCATATATAGGTGCTTATCAATTGTGTATATAGCTGATTAAATTACATTTTAAGTGAAAAGCACTCCCATTTCACATAAATCTGCAGACCAGTTTGTTTATATTGTTGATTCGAGGCTTTTTTAATTGAAAATATAAACTTTAGTTTCTCCAGCCGATCAATACCAATTTGTATCACGAAAAAGAGTATTGTTCTGAATGCAAGTGATCTCACTTGTGATCTTGTAAGCCACATTAGCCGCATTAGCGCTGCGATAATTTCACCCCGTAATGCGTATTGTAAGCACACAGCAGCCACCGCTCATTACCTCATGCCTTTCTTTTGCATATTTTTTTAATAATAAAAGAGTTAATTAAGAAAAATAGACTGGACTGCCTATTACAAAGTATTTCTAATTTCTCATAATTTGGTCCTCAACAGGTCGGGTGGTTTTTCTCTCTCTCTCTTGAGAGAGAGAGCAGCCGTTCATTCACGGCGCACTGGATTCAAGTAACACTCGCCCCTGGCAGCTGAAGATGACGTTACTATGGAAACAGTTTTTGCTGCTATCAATCATGGAGTATCTAGCAGGTAAAATGAATTGGTAATTCTTTCCCTCTGTGGCTCTTGTGGTGTAATCACAGCTATGTCTTTATAAAGTTTAACTTAATATTTTCTTAGGTAAACTCAGCTGAAACGATGTTCTCAAGCTCCGAGTTAAGAAAGAGAAATCTGACTGTATATATATACGTATATATGACAAGTGCTTCCTGAAAAGTGTCCTCTTGTTCAGTGAAGCATTACTCTATGTACATGGTCAACCTGATTGTTGTTGTTGCAGCATTTGTTGCTATCAGCCCATATCTTGATTATGAGCGGAAGACAGTAATAGAGCCTGACGCACAGGAACATGACGTGCTTTGCTTTCAATTAAAGCTGTGCACTTTTGAAAATGAATCGTGTCAAGGTTTTACAGTCTTTTCTGCTCCTTAAGAATTATTGAGTATCTTCTGTACACAAGCAAGTCATTGCACTTAATTTTCATATTGAGTTTCATTAAAAGCAACATATTTGTTTTTCATTTAGGTTGACTAAAGTATAACTTCAGTGTGCACAATGTAAAAGCGCCTTGGTTCCTATTTTCTGAAGAAATTCAAATGAATTGTGTTGAAGGTTTTGGAGGCTTCGAAACAATGTCCCCCCCAAGGAAATAAAACTAGTATGTCACAGTATAGGGCTACACTTCCTACAGATGAGAATTCACTGAGAATACATCACTCACCTAAAAATAATCCTTCTGTCGTCATTTACTAACCCTCATGTCGATCCAAATCTGTGGCTTTTTTTCTGAAATGCACAAAAGCAGATATTTTGAGTATTTTTACTGATTGCTCTTGTTTTGCATGAATCCCCGCTGAGGCTTTCAAGCTTCAAACAGGATGCACCGTAAAAGTGGTCTGTACGACATGTGTGCTGTATTTCAGGTCTTCTGAAGCCGTACGATAGCTTTGAGTGAGGAACAGATTGAAATTTGAGTCATTTCTCAGCCCCCGCGAGCTGTTAACGGCTGTGGCGGGATCATTGAGTCTGTGAGCTGAACTTAAGGACCGGTTTGATTTGTGAATGAATCATTCAAACTGGTTTGTGAACTGAATGAAGCGATTCATTAAAATAAAAACTAACACCAAAATTGATTTGTTTGATTAGGGGTGAAAATTGTTTTATCATGTAAACCATGATTAAAAAAGCCTTCAAGCAATATGATATTTTTATTAAAACATGCTGCTATCTGATCAATGCAAATGATATATCAATAACTCACCAACATATCAAAAAGTCATCTGATGACAGCTCATAGTTGGCTTGTGCGGTGAGATAAACAATGACAAAGTCAAAGTTTTACAGTCTTTTGTGCTCTTTAAGAATGATTGAGTCTCTTCTGTACACAAGCATATAACTACATATATACATAGACATATATATAAGCGTATACAGCCACACAAGTTGCTATTTTAATGTCTTTTTTAAGCTCAAAAGCAACTGACAACATACTCTTCAAAACATCTTCTTTCATCTTTTGTAGAAAAAACGAAAGTCGTTGTACATAATTTTCATTTCGAGTTGAAATAGTCCTTTAAAAGCAACATATAATAAAAACATCGTTTTTCATTTAGGTTGACGAGAGGATAAAAAATAGAAAGGCACTGTATTGTAAAGTATAACTTCAGTGTGCACAATGTAAATGTCATACGAGAGGGCCTTGCTTCCCATTTTTTGAACAAATGTCACACTTAAATGTGAAGATTCCTGTGAATTGTGCCGCTTTGATAACATCTTAAGCAGAAATTGAGTGATGCTAGGATAGCACTTGATTAGAACCCACACACCTGGTGTGATCTCACCACATATGGTCCGCGTTTCTGCACTCTTTATGCATGCATGTTACTGCGCAGCTTCTGTCATCTGCAGAATATTTACCAACAAATGAATTTAAAAAAAATAAAAAATCTTAAAGGGATAGTTCACCCAAGGTGGAAAATTTGCTACCAGTTACTCACCCTCAAGCTGTACCAAATCTGTGCCACTTTCCACTGTTTTTCCAAAACCAAAGAAGATCATTTGAAGAATCTTGGCACACAAAAGGTTTTGGCTGACTGCTATTAAATGCACAAAAAGACACCATGATCTTTTGTAAAATATCTGCTTTTATGTTCCAAAGCAAGAATTTCCATGATCACATGAACTATATAAAGTATAAAACAGTATTTCAAGGTCTGCTGTTACCAACTGGCTGTTTTTTATTAGTTTTATAGACATATTTTAACCTGACTCAATACCCAAACATAACAGCTACCTTCTAACTATTAATAAGCAGCATACCCTTAATAATAGTGAATATGCGTTGCCTATTATAAAGTGTTACTGAATTTTCTTTTGTTGAGGTCAAAGTGTGTCAATTAGTCTCTTACTAGTGTAAGTGAAACATAAAGGAATTATTAATTGCAAGTGGGTTTCTTTTCTTTTGCAATCATCTGTTCTTCTCTATTGTGATGTATATCCAATGAAGCAGCTTTTTGAATGGGGCTTAATTTTGTCCATTGGGAATTGATTGGATCGTTTTCGTCCTCTTAATGGTGCACTTGTCATCAGAGAAAAGAGGAGGACAGGAAGTTTTTGATTAAATGTTAGGAAATTAAAAAATAATAATGAATACAAAAATAAATCATTTATAATAAACCCTGTAATTTTCCATAACAATAAGAATCAATCTTATATTCATGGTGACTTTAAACCTATCAGCCTTTGGTTGAACAAATTAGTCAGGCATTATTCCAGCCACTACACTAACACCATTGTTGGTGTCTGTGTCACTGCCTCTGTCTAACATCTAATTGTCTCTGCCTATTAAGATGTGGTAGTGCTCTTTATTGGGTGAATTATTCCATAAAAGTATTTTAATATTGAAAAATGACACACTTCAGGTTAAGCTGTGCATTAAGATAAAAATATGTAATTGCATTCTGTTGTTTGCTCTCAGAGTGTGTGGATTATAAGTCTTTCAATGGGCCGAAATGGCGAATGGAGCCTAGTGATCTGACAGTGGGCTCACTGGAGGAAGAAGCTACACTGGCCTGTGACGCAAAGGGCATTCCTTCACCTCAGTACAGGTACATTTGCATTTTCTGCTTCTATTTTTCTCACTCTTTAAAGTGACCTTGTTATGGGTGTTTGAAAATGACTTTTAATGCAGTGTGCAACACAGTGAATGAAACCGTCCTGCAAAGTTTTAAATCTGAAAGTGCACTGTGTATAAAGTTATTATCTCTCAGTCGGAGACTCTCAAACGAGTCCCAAGCCGCTACACAACTTCTGCATGAAACATGAGCAGGTTGTTGGTCTGAATGAAAATGCAAATTCATTCTTTGCCATTAGGTGCCGCTTTTGTAGCATTAAAAACAGCGCTGACTCACAAACACTGCTTTATCAGGCATTACAGGCATAACGAGAGGAAAATAAGATCAATCGGACCAATCACAAAATTCCTTTTGGAAGTTCTTGCGCAAGTAAGGTACAAAATAAAAGCAAAAAAGTGTTTTATGACCTTGCATGCATATGAACCTTTCATAACCCATAATAAAGCTACTATCTAGTGAGATTCATAATGCCTTCACAGGAGCTTACAAATAGTGTTTGTTTGCTGTCATGAATAATACTCTAATAAATTTACATTTATAAATATTGTGTTTTGTTTGTTAGTGGTTTTTAATGAAAAAAAAAATTTGTAATTAACTGTTATAATCTTTTATTATGTCTTTTTTAGAGCTTGTTGCATTATTACTAGGGGTGGGCATAGATTAATTTTTTTAATCTAGATTAATCTAGATTAATTTTCAAATTAATCTAGATTAATC
>JAUCNO010000422.1:199561-212586 GCA_032353835.1 Enteromius viviparus
AATGCAGACCCAGCTCCCAACCCAACTTTGTGAATAGATTAACGGCGATATTTTTTTTATCGCGCGATAAGAGTCTCACCACTAATTATTACATTAGCCTCTCTGTGAAGAAAATGAATAGAGGCAGCTTTAGAATTTGGCCAAACGAAGGCGCATGGAAAAAAAGACAAAATAATACTGCCTAGCATTTGGTACAGCCTTCGCATCTAAAGTGTGCTTTTAATGCCGTAACACTGCGTATGTAGGCAGCTCAACAAGTTTTGAGACATTTTTCTTCCACTGAGAAATTTGAAAGATTCCACAACACCAATCATGCATGATGTGGTATTTATTCATGCAGTACTGTATGCTAGAATTAGAATTTAATGACCAAGATGCACAGAATTCATAACTTTCACTCCGTCACAATGGTGAGAGTTGCTGGTGACAACAAAATGATCGTTCTGTTGGGTATGTCTCAACAGTCCATTCGTTTTCGCTGTATGTTCATGTTAGATATATGCCGGGGCGCAGTGTGTCACATTTTGACATCTGCATTATCTGATGGCAATGGTTAGTCTGGAATGTTCCTGTAATTTAATGGATTATGGATTTCACATCTCGAGGCTGTACCTCATCCTGAGCTCTATCTCAACAGAAGAGCCGTAAAACTGCAATATTTATATGGGCTTCACGCTGGCAGGGCTCAACGAATGCACTGACACATGCACATCAATTAAACATGTGGCACATGTTATGTGCCATGCATCATTCAATTTAAACCAAGCTAGATCTTTCAAATGCAATACGCACATATTTTATTCAGAAGTGTGTTTTGAATACTGGGTTGAAACATGCTTACTGTTTCAAAAAGTCTGAAAATAGCTGATCAGAAATGTGTGTTTTTTTTGCTTAGAGAATGCCCTTCTCGACACTGACAGGGTTGCTGTACACAGTCTTTTCTAGTAGGCATTACTGTCTCTTCCAAACCAGACAGGATGCAATAAGATTCGAGCGACAAGCTATTTTTCTCTCCGTACCAGACACAGCTACAGGATGCAACAAAATCAATCTCTAATCACGGCCAGTCAGAAGAGAGTGTGGGTGGGCTCTCGGCAAGCACACTGCTGTTTCGAATTTACAAAGGAAATGGAACTAAACATTTCAACTAATAAAAATTCAAAACACGCACAGTGACCGAAACAATATTTCCTAAAATTGTCTTCATTTATTAATTTTCAGGATATGTGGTGAATTACCATTTGTAATGTTCTTTATGATTCTTAAAGTCATGCAGAGTGATATTCAAACGATTTAATATTACATAAAATGCAATCCGCTGTCAGCCATAATGTTGCAGAAATAAAAAGCATTCCAGAAACAGATTTCCTCGTGCTTGTCACGTACAGCCAGATTGGCTTATTAGGATTTTTATCACGTCTTGTGGCATTAAGTGTCCAGTTAGGACTGTGTGGTCCCACTATCTATTAAGTGTCCCTAATACCAGTGTACTTACACAGTAACCAGATGGGTATCTAGTAGGGTATCAAAATTTCACGGTACGGTAACACCTCGATATGAATGGCACGGTACGGTATTTATTAAATCATTTACATAAAAAACAAAACTTAATGTTATTCAATGCACCCTAATTCTCAATATATTTTTAATGACTTCTGTTGTCTCAGTCGCTCGCTGAACAGAACAGACGCTGAGAGAGGTGTGCGCGTGCGATGAGAAAACAAGAGCTTGCGCACGCGCGGCACTACCAGAGACTCGCTGAGGTTTGTCCAAGGAGTCTCTAGATTTGTTGCTAGTCGCTTTTAGGGAAAAATGTGGCCAAGGGGGTCTGAATAGTCGCTAAATATAGAGACAAAGTCGCTAAGTTGGCAACACTGATCTCTAGCGACAACAATAGACCGCAAAGAATGATGGGCACGCATAGGCTGATGGAAATTGTAGTTCCCGCTACCTCCCGTTTGCTCCATTCGCCTAAACAAACTTTTCTCAGAAGACCTATCATTTTATCGAGTCATGCGACCACGGTATTATCAGAAAAATTGTATATTGCGGTAGTCCGGTATTTACCATACTGTTACATCCCTAGTATCTAGTGTGTAACCACAGTGTAAGTACACATTGCTACATAGTGGGTGTAGATCAGTGGGTGTAGTTAGGTATCTAAAGTGGGTGGAGTTTCTGCACCTCTGTAATACCAGTATATATTAGGGGTGTAATGATACGCGTATTCGTATTGAACCGTTCGGTACAAGGCTTTCGGTTCGGTACGCATTACAAACCAAAAGATTCACAAAAAAGGGGAAAAAAGAGAATAAAGTGTGTAAAATATAATGTTTTCAGTGCTACGCTCAACAAGGCAGCCTAAATGACGGGACATGCAACCTGCTGACTGCCCCTCCCACCCCCAAACATTACAAACTAACATTATCCCCGCGGCATTCAGGCAGACATTTCCAACATATTCAACAGGGCAAAACAATCGATCGGTAACAGCGATCGGTACATTTATATAGCACTCCTAGCAAAGAACAGAAAGATTGTGACCTTCTTTAGTTGAAGCACAACAGCGGCCCATGTGTTGAAGACACAATCTGTGCTGTCTGAAGAAAATGTGGACACTCTCATTTAAAAACAAAATTGTTCTTTTCTTTCTATCAGTTTATAACTACTACAATATTACATTTCGATTTTTTTAAGGAGCATTTGGTTTTGGTTATAAAGGAGATCTTGTTTTATTTGGTGCTAAGAAGAAACCCCAGAAGATCTGTGAAGTATAGCTCCATTGTTGTTCAAAGTAAAAGAAAAAAAAAAACAAGATCATACTTTTATGTAAGTTAAAAAGTTATGTTACTTATGTTAAAAATCAAAAACATTTTCTTAAGTGGTTAAAGTGTAACATTCTGGACACTAACCACAATTTATACGTAAAGCCTAATTTATCTGTTTAATATAAAGTGTAACACTTTATTTACCAAAAAGTGTTGTTACCAATGTCCTGTTACACATTTGTACTCACGCACCATTCTGAGAGTTGTTACATGTGTGTAGTTACAGTAATATTACAGCTGCAGATACTATGTACCGGTGTGTACTTACACAGTGGTTACACACTACAGTGGAAGTACACTGGTATTAGGGACACTTAATATAAAGTGGGACCAAAAAATGTAAGAAAAATAAAAATCATTTTTAATGAATCAGTACCTTTTACTGCTGAAATAATTTTTGAAAGCATTTCTTTCTTTTCTAGAAATTTGCATTTAATTTTTCCTTTATTGCTTTAAAGGACTAAAAAGAACTATTAAAAATGAAAATCCTTAAATTATTCACTATTCTTGAATCTCACAGTAGACGGATCATGTTCTCCGCGTCTTTACTCTTTTTGCTAGTTCATTTGTATAAAGTGAAACATTTTAGCATTGTTGAATTGCAGCCAATCACTTATGTCACTAAAAAACTGCAACTCTCATTGA
Source organism: Enteromius viviparus (assembly GCA_032353835.1). NCBI lineage: Eukaryota > Metazoa > Chordata > Actinopteri > Cypriniformes > Cyprinidae > Enteromius > Enteromius viviparus. Next base: position 203,035 of record JAUCNO010000422.1, read on the forward strand.
AAATCATTGACTTCATCTCATTTTCTCACTGCAGATTGCTGTGTATGACATATGCAGTGATTTATTTGGACTTAGACCCTGTTTACACTTTGCATTAGACTGTGTTTTCGTCGATCACAAGATATCAATGCCAAATACAATTGTAAATGGGGTCTGAAACATTTTGATTTTGTCCACATTTGACCCTTTCTAAAATGCATACTTGCATTTGCACTGCTTTCATAAACGTTAATGTGGTCAAATGCATTTGAACAAGTGCTGCCTCTACCTACTGATCTAATTCTTAAACATTATGGGATGTTTTTTTGAAGCGTGCTAGCCACACAGGATTTAAACTTTGCCAGCCTAAATCTTTTGAAATGTTAAAAGCAGTTTCCAGTCGAAATGAATCAATAATACACAAAGTAGTATGTACAGGGCCAGAGTTGAAACTAAAAAAGTCTACATTTCACACAATTTCTTGCACACTATTCTGACTTCAAAACCATTGTAACACACTGCGAGCTTGGAAACCTGATACATTCACATCACTTTTGCTTTCATTAAAGGAGCACTTCACTATTTTTTGGAAATAGGCTCATTTTCCAACTACCCCAGAGTTAATAAGATTAGTTTTACCGTTTTGGAATCTATTCAGCCGATCTCTGGGTCTTAAAACTGTGCAAGCAATAGGGTCTGGCTGCTTTCAGGCGCTGTGTGATATCGCTGTGATGGTATGGCAGCAAACTTCATTGATTATTACGCCAGAATTCCTAACCATATCGGCCTAGGAAATCACAACTTTTCATTTTCTGCCAGTCTTAGCACATGATATAACTACAGAAGAGTCATGTTTTAAATAAGAAAAATATTGAAACTCTTTGGTCATTTTTGAACACGATGCTACTGGTCTAATTGGATTCAATGATCTATGCTAAGCTACGCTTAAAAGTGCTACCGCCAGACCCGGAGATCGGCTAAATAGATAGCAAAATGGCAAAACTGATTAACACTGGGGGCGTTGGAGAACGAGCCTATTAAAAAAAAATCAAAAAAAAAAATCTGGTAAGTTTAAGGCTGGGTTTGGTGCAGTCTTCTGAAGAGATTTGAATTCTGAAATGCCTTAAGCAACAGAAACATAAACTGCAGCAATACATTTCTATACCAGTATAATAAAAACATGAACACACTCACATATAGAATGCACATTTAAGCACGACTAACTAGATATTTCACTTCAAAACTGCCGCAAAACATAGGTACAAAATGTATTGCAGGAACATGGCCACAAGTATATATTTCCAATGAGCCTTGGTTGCAAAAAGCAATGTTCTCTTACCGCTCCTGATTACCCAGCATAATTTTGCAGCTATCAGAGCAGAAACGAAAGCTGCTGCTCTCCATATCATTTTCCATTGTCTCCTTTTACATTCATAAGTAAATTTTGCAAGCTTATTTTACAATATTAGACTGAGAGATCAGAAAAAATCCCATATTCACTCTCCCCTCAAAGAAATCAGAAAAGTGCACAAAAGAGGTGGATGTAAAAGCCTGCGGTAAATGGGAATGTGTCTCCCATGTCTACACCAAAAGGCATCTTTACAGCATGCATAGACAGGAAGTTAGACCCAGACAATCTTTAATTGCCAACCAGATTCGTTGCTGTTCTCATCTCAGTTAATGGGTTACACCACCCCAAAATAAAAACTGTGTCATTAATCACTTAGCCCCATGTCATTTTGTATCTGTAAATGCTTCGTTCGTATTTGGAACACAGTTCACTGTAAGATAAAACCAGGAAGTTTTGACTTTCCCATTGACTCCCAAGCAACACTGTCCAAGTCCCAAAAAGTATGACAGACATAGTCAGAATAGTCCATTCGCCATCAGTTGATCAGTCTGAATGTTAAGCGACGAGAATGCTCTTTGTATGCAGAGACAATAGAAATAACGGCTTTATTCAACAATGCTTAGCACAGATATGTTTTCTACCATTATTTACACCTTGATTTGAATGAAAACAGCTTATTCGTGTGTCACTGCTGACATAGAAATGCGTAAGCAGTTTGCGTTCAGTGGATACTCTCCTAAAGTACTTATTTTTATTTTCTTTGTGTACAAAAAGTATGCTTCATAAAATACAACTTGATTGTAGATGGACTATTCTGATGATGACTTTCATACTTTTCTGGACCGAATTGTGTCCAAAGACTTTCACTGGTTTGGGTATGTGATTAATTACAAAAATGTAATTTTAAGGTGGAGTAACCCTCTAAAGAAGTGGTTCCCAACCTTTTTTAACTCACGGCCCACACAGCCAAACACATATGCTTCCGCGGCCCACTGCAAAAGAGTTTAAACAATCTCTTTTTTTCAAAATTTTGTGTCGGGTTAACTAAGTACTCAGAAGCAAGGATGTTAATTGTCTTTATTGAATAAACTGGTAATGCATTGAATAAACAGAAAATATACATAATGGATTAACAAACTAGACATTTTTTATTATATTAACAATATTACAATTTCCATTAATAATAATTGGCGTGCAATACCGTGAAAACCACTGCTCTAAAGAGCAGATTTCCTCCCCCGATTGAAAGCACATGAGTTATGTTAAGACTGTACTCTTTACAGGCCTGTGCGTTTCTCATTTTCTTCTAATCATCTTTTTGCTCTTTCTCTTGTTGTGCCACACGTCACGCACAGCAGTGCCTGAGCCTTAACCTGCACACCTCTCTTGATGTGCAAATAGGGCTGAAGCGCTTCTTCTCTGGCTCCTTCCTGCTATTGAACAGGGAAGCTGAGTTGTCATCTCTCTAGAATAAATTGGCCGGCTACAACTGCGAGGTTCATAAAAACTGAAGGTAGATGCACTTTTAAATTACTCTCATCGGCCGGTTCTTGAACAGAGCAGCACTTGCTCCCCTGACTGTCAAAATATGATTTTTACCACCCAAGAATCCTGACAAAAAATATTGACGAAGCAACTCCAAAGAATGTTTGACACATTTTATCAAATCCAAGCAGTTACTGGCAGCGTGAGATATCAACGATGAATTGCCAAAAAGGCTTGATTTAATCCGTTCTCCAGTGAAGTTTGACTGCAGACAAAAATATCTTTTTCAAGTGAGTCAGTCTGTAGAGTTTAAATGAAGCGCATGCTAAAATGATTTGTGCAAACGACAAGGTAATTGCTTGAAAGAATACATCAAACCTTGAATTCAAAATATCCAGTCTTTCAAAGTTATATTAGAAATCCCAAACAGCTGTCCTGCTGCGGCTTGCATGAGAAATGAGTTTCCTAATAGATGCATCTTTCCTCTGTGAATACAAATACAGCTAAATGTTGCAATAAAGATCAAATGATGGTTTTGACTTCAAGCATGAAGAACAAAAGTCCTTGTGCACCATTTTGGCAGATTTTGTGAATAATAGGGCTTGGTAAAAATGTATTTGTAGCATATTTTGGACAGTCTAAATGATGTATTTGGATTAGAAACACCATAGGTGTCATTTACTGTCAAAACATTTTTCACTCCATTTTATGAAGTAGCTTGTGGCAGTAGTGTTTCAGATAAAGAGGAAGCATCTTTAGTTTAATTTAGCAGAATTATTACGTTAGTGCCGGTGATGATCTGCAGTGGTGCTGGAATATGTTGCTGGGGGCTCCTTGTGGTTCATTGGTGATAGATAACAATGTTTTCATAAAAAGCATGCACCCTGTTTTTTATTGCTTATTTATGACAACTAATTAGTTTATTAGGATGGATTACAACTTGTATTCCAAAACAGCTAAAACACCAAGTGACAATTTATGTAGTAACTCTATATCATTTAAGGGAAGTTCAAGACAATAACTTTTAAGTTTAAGCTAATTATTCTAATTTCTGTGAGAAAGTCCACTTATGTTTTGTTTGCAGTTTTTGTCTTCTTGGTTACTCATTTATTATTTTACACCTGATGTTTATTTCTTGATTAGTTTGAGCTGTAAATCCCATGATAAGTTCAGTTCTTTGTCTGTTTTTCAGTTCAGTATTTTGTGTCTTTTTATTAATATTACTGGTAACATTTTAGGGGTCAATTCATAAAATGTAGCATTTTTATTATATTTGTCATATTGTCTGTAATTTGCTACTTTGTTATTTTTTTCATTAAAATAATTATATAAAAATATAAAATAAATAAATACATATATAATATATAATAATAAATAAAAAATATTTTGTGATATAAATACATTTTTCTTGTACAATAGGATGTTGGTTATATTGGCCTATAGTTAAAGTTATTTTTATTGGTGTAAATGGGTCTTTCACATGAATTTTAAAAAGGCAGATTGTTTTAGTTGGACTATTTCATTTAAAATTATTGTGAATATTTAATATATTTCAAGCAAATCCAGTACATTTTTATGCGTTCTTGTTTAGTTTTTTCTTAGAAAGCATTTAAAGCATTGAGAGTCTCTGGCCTGCATTGCTGGCCCACGTCTGTGTGTGTGTGTGTGTGTGTGTGTGTGGAAGCAGAGATTGCTCCCCTGGAACATACACTGGTCGCCACAGCCAGAGACTGGTCTCCAGGGTGGTCCACAGGTGTTGAAGGTCTGAGCACCATGAGGAGAGCAGAGAGATGAGCAGATGAGCCTGGTGCTTTGGATCCCACACCAGCAGTCATATCAATGATGCCCCCCTCCTCATACAAAATTGATATGAACAGCAGGGTCGACTCCAGTTCAGCCTCAGCCACACTGGAGACTCGGCACTTTCCAGAAAAGCCCTGAGGCAAACGTAACCCCACTTCACACCTCCCTTCACTCCATCTCCGTTCTCTCCTGCTATCGCAGCCTGCAAGGATATGTCACCTGTTTGCCGCTGTGTGTCAAGTGCCCTTGATCGGGCCTAGCTACTATTTTTACCCCACAGAAAACCGCTTATTGACGTCGAACGGCTGTTATTTGCATTCCTCACGAAAATACCTCACATTAGAAGCAGGTGAGGATTTGAGCGGAGCGAGAAAGCTTTTACATTGTGAGATGTCAAGAGCATTTTGTTCTTGGCCCTTCCCCTGATCCCTGCAATGTTCATGACATATACAGCTGCTCTCAGAGATAAAACATGCTGAAAAGAAAAGATAATAAATATACATGGGTGAAAACGGTAAGGAGCTGTGACTGGAACCAATGCATTGAGTCAAGTGATGTTCCATCATATGTGCTCATTTATGGATGTATGGTTAACCTGATGTGCCATGCACTAAGACACACTTGACAGCTGATGTGCATTCTTAAGAAGACATTTGTGAATATCACAGTGTGGGTGGGGAAAAGAGCATGGCCTTCCTTGTCAGTACACAGTGCTTTTTGTTTCCATGAAAACACAAAAAAAGTTTGGAAGACAAAATTAATTTTTGTTCCTGTCTGATTTGCATAATTTTGATCAATAATGGAAATATGCAACAGTGGTTTATGCATGTGGAATATGAATTATTAAATAAAAAATTAGTCACAAGTGTATTATCATTATTATTATTATTATTATTATATAATTGTATTATTTAGATAATTTCAAAAATATATTTCTTTACAAAAGTAGAATTAATAAAACGTTGCTTTTCAATAATTTCAAACTTTCAAGGGGCCTTGACTTTACGAACAAACATTAAAATAATCAACTAAAAATCAATACATTGATTATTCATTCAACTGTTTTTATTGTTTTGCTTTGCTTTTTGTTTTTAAGAAGCAGTTTTATTTAATTTACTTAAATTTTTTTTTTTTTTTTTTTTTTTGAAAAGCTACGTAAATGATTTACATCTTAAAGCTCCATGGACCTTTTTTAGGAAATATAAGTTTTCATGAAATTTATCATGCCAAACTCTAAAATATGTTATCAGGTTGAAATTGAGTAAAACATATTTTTTAAAAATCATGTCACACTTTATTTTAAGGTCAAGTGCTCACTATAAACTACAGCTTTTGTCTCCATAAACTACTAACTAGCCTTTGTATATGTCTGTGTACAATAGGGGGCCTTGATCACAGCTCTGTAAGATTGGTTTTGTATTTACACCTCCATTATTATTTGCAGCCACTGCTCACGTTAGTAAATTAGCACACAGCATCTGTTCCTGTGGTGTGCATACACACAGTTGAACTATGGGAGTTCAACCCAGCTGACACTCTGTCAGAGTGAATGACTAGTGAGGCCTCGGGATCCTTAAATGATCTTGCGCCCTTTGAAAATCTGTCCACATTAACAGACTGGCCTCTGAATTGCACGCTAGTAGTTAAGGCCTCAGGTGGGCTCGGGTCTTGGGTCTTAATGATAGGCGTAGATGAGGTGTGAGAAAGTGGAATTGATGAGACTCTCCGGTGCTAATCATTGCACAAATGAAAAGTACAGCAAAAAGAGCTGATCTTCCAGCATAAAGACTCAACATGAATTGCCGTTTGCAAATGCTTTTACCTGTATAATATGATCCATTTCCAAGTTAAGCAGGACGTTCGATGAGAGCTTTTCATTAGAATGTAATGGTATGAAATATTTCTCATTAAAATGATTTAGGGATGAAGCACAATGCCAATCTGAATCCGCTTTGTAACGATTCATTGATATTCCACATGGCATTTGTACATCCAAAACAAAATCAATTGCAAAGGTTATCACGAAAAATCAGTCAAAATCAGCCGTTATCACAACACATTGAGCTGTGTGCACTATCATCTGTCTGTTTGTGTCTCTATAGGTGGTCTCTGAACGCCACATTGATTAATCTCAGTACCGATTCCCGTCGGCGGCTATCCGGGGGAAATTTGGTCATTAGGAGTCTGGACCGAGCCCAGGATGGAGGGATATACCAGTGCACTGCCTTCAACCCACAGGGAGCAATTCTTAGCAGAAGAGCGAGCCTCCAGTTTGCATGTGAGTCATCGACTGTGTGTTAGCATGCTATATTATCACTTCAGCCGCTCAATGCAGGGTGACAGGTGTTAGAGTGGATGCTGCCAATATTGGACTAGCTTAAAGAAGAGAGAAAATGAGTTATCAACACCTTAACGCAGCTAATGCAAATATAGCTCCTACAAGAATATACAATGGTTGCAGTCTTATATGTATTATACCTATGACTCAAGCACACATTTGATTTAGAAGAAAATGTTAATTTGATTTAGTCATTTGTTTTATTTTATTATTCTTTCAATTATATTGCTTAAGGTTGGGTCGATAGACGATGCCATCGTTTATCACTGATGGCCGATAGACATCACGATGCTAAGCCGCAATCTTCCGCCCCACCCCCGCCGCAGCAGCAACCAGCTCGTGAAAAACGCACACTTTACGAATTCGCACTTCTTCATAAATGATTTAAGCGTGTGTTGTCCAGGGGCGGGCCGGGAGCTTGGCGGACTACTGGTTTGAACCCTGGCGATGACAGAGCTTGCCCCCCGTGACGAAAGGTGCAATAGAAGGTGGAGGCGCCGTGGTTAATCGTTCGTACGCCCTCCTCCCGAAACTTGATTAACAACATCACTTAATCACACTATAAAGCCAAATAAAATGCATGCTTTCAATTTCCACATCTTTACTTATTTTATTATTATTGTGAGGAAATAATAACAAGGAAGTTGTTAGCGATCACAATACAGTGAACTCCAAACGAATTAGACGAACGAGTTTGTTTACATTAATAAATAAGGCATACAAAAACAGCAGGAAAAATCGAAATAATTTTAATTAAATTAGATTAACTACACCAAATATGCTGTTTTCTTGGTTTGACCATAACGAACACAGCTTTTTAAATATGAAGGTTTCTGGACAGAAATACTAACATAATCACCTTTTCTGGCTTTAATAAGCTGCGAAGTGGAACAACATTACCCGCTGGCACTGGCTATTAGCTGTATTCCGTGGGATTGAACACGCCAATGGTCATGTAAATTTGTCGTCTGCGCATCATTTGCGCGGATAACTTGACCACAAATCCTACACACCACTTCAGACGTATCTCGTGGCTATCCTCTTTCATTCGGTCTAAACCCAAAGTATTGCCAGATAGGTGAATTTGCTCATTTTTTTACCAACCAAGTTTGTCAACACCATTATAACGACACAGATCACTGTGATCACAGATCAGTACCGCGGAAAAGTGATTGACAGGTGGTAATTTGTGTGTAACTTATCTTTTATTAATTTTATGGTTTGGTTATGAATTAATTATTTTACTACAACCATGTGTGCAAAAAGTGCGATATGCTACTGACGTTGCAGAATGGTTTCAATTCTGGTGCATCCGACAGCAAACAGCTAATAATCATTAATGGAAGTAATCAACAGTGACTTTTTATTTCATTAATTAATCTGGTCTCTGTGCTGTGCATGAGCAACCTCTGCCAGACACATCATTTTACAGCAGTGAGTAATTCATTTTAATGGCTAAATAATCAGAGGTCACAGTGCAGAAAAATGCACCACAGAAAATGGTTACTACACTTATAGCACGTTCTGTACTTGGTTGTGTTTTGAGTATTTGCAGCACATGTACTGTCAAACTGATAAATATGTTTTCTTTGTTTGCTTTTGCTTTTTCTATTTGCATGTATTTTCTTAAATTGTACCACGTTGTGCTCTCTCTGCAACCATATTCTGGTCCCTGAATGCTTTGTTTTTGTTTGTTTGTTTTTTGTTTCATTTAACACACACACACACACACACACACGCGCACACACAAAAGTGTGGTAACACGTTAGAATAAATAATGCTTGTTAACTATTAACTACGACTTATTTACTACTTAAGCTTATTTATTCTGCCTCCAGATGTATAGATTTCAATTTCCAAAAATTAACCAGGGTCATGTATATTGCGTTCACCAGGATAAGGAAACTTCAAATGAACTTTCAGTGATTTTAAGTATTCACATTGGTATATTTGTGACCTCAATGATTTCAGCACTGATATTTTCAGTATCCCCTGATGCCTGGTGCTCAATTCAGTCCATTGCTCCCCATGCTGGCCTTCAGATGTCCTTCACTTTGCATGCGTCGGGGTGACCCCTTTGAGCTTGCATTTTATCCTTTGTATTGCATACTAATAATAAATAACCCAGCAGCCACCGGTTGGAGTCAATTAAGGAAAATACAGTGACTGTTATGCTATGGGAGCCATTTTGCAGGCGTGCTTTGGGTTCCCCTTAGCAAAAAGTAGTATACTTCAAGTATATTTTACTTAGTATACTTGAGTAAAGTTCAAGTATATTTTTAAATATACTTTATGAAGCAAGTATACAAATATTAGTGTACTAGTACTTGTAAGTATACTATTTCAGTACTCCTTGGGACTAAATTGGCCCACTTTCTAGTATATAAAAGAATACTTTTAAGTAGTAAAATAGTAGTATTTTAATAAATAATAGTTTATTGAAACATGTTCTTATAAGTTGTAAAAGGTACCCAAGCTAACTTGTGTGACATGACACCAATCTGAGAGTGACTGAACATAAGCGAGACACAAGTGCAGCGTCCGAAATCGCCTACTACCCTACTATATAGTAGGCGAAAAACAGCATGCGAGGCGA
>JAUCNO010000422.1:220599-252071 GCA_032353835.1 Enteromius viviparus
AGGTGTAGTGCAAGAGTCACAGTCCCTATTGTTCCCTGGGTCGGAAGTGACAGGGCAGGCTACATAAGAGTAAGAATGATAAATAATAATAAAAAAAATACACAACTATATGTGTTATAAAAAGGATGTTAATTTAATGCATGCATAAATGCTTATGTTAAAAATCATCTAAATGAAGAGCGACGGAGTGAAACAAAATGCTGGGGTCTTGAGTTTTTCAGAGTTGTCTGTTCTTTTAAAAATTGTCTATTCAGTGCTTTCGCTCTCTGAATTAAATTGGATTCTTTTCTCCGCATATATTGATGCGTGCAATTAATCAGCATATCAATTAATATGATTCAAAGTTTGAATCAGTTGACAGTCCTAATTTTCATATTAAGAATAAAAGTTGGTTTATCAGAAAGTACTTTACAATAATTAATGCCCTTGTTATGATTTTAACTTTATGCTATATGAGGTTTCTGATGCTCTTTTTGCTTGGTAATTACGTGTATCATGCTGGATATACTTGAAAACATCTTTATTGCTTTTATCTGTTGTCACAGCACTTCATCTATTCCCTTGACAAAGCGCTTTTAAAGTTCACCTCCACTCTTATGTACAACTTTCTTCATCTTTATTAGATTAACATAGGCGTTTAATTGTCGCGTGTGGATTTAGTATTCATCCCTTGTACGCTTTCGTATCTTAGGGTTTCGGCACACTGAATCCAATCACACTACCTCTTAAATGTGATTAAGCTCTAATTAGCCAATTAGCAAGTGAGTTTGGTAGCGGGATTCTGTGCAGTGCTGAAGGAGCCTAAGGCTTGGCCAGAGGGAATGTTTATCCATGTCGGACGTTTCAAACGTAGCACAAACAGCCTTTGCCAAAAGTCATCCATTAGCTGTGAAGTTGGGCCACATTTTCATTCCCAAACACAGCAGGGTGTCTACACTTACTGAATCGCTTGCCGGCAAACATTGCAAACAACTCACACATCTTCCTGTCGCTTTAAAGCCACCATTGATAGAGTGGAGAGTAATGCGTATGTGTGTGTTTATATCTCTAGAGTACATCTGGAGATTTGATGATACGGAATATACAGCTGAAACACGCCGGGAAGTACGTCTGTGTGGTGGACACGGATGTCGAGAGTTTATCGGCGGCAGCTATTTTAATCGTGAAAGGTAAGAGAGCGACGGCCAGGTTTCTGTGGAGCTTCAAATGCAGGGTTTGTGTTTGGATGGAAAAGCTGATAGAAGGACACTCGAATGCTTGGCCAAGGAAATGTATCTGTCCGTTGAATTGATCTGTTATTACATGTTCCATTAGAGGTAATTAGAAAAATGTATCAAAGCTGTTCATCAAAGGTTACAAACGAGTTTTAGCGGGATCAATATCTATCAATTGAAATTAGATTGACATGCCAACTTTTACTGCCAGAGGCTATAATAATGCTTTATAACAGTGTAGAAGCAGGATATTAAATTTGCATCCAGCAAGCACAAAATGCCTGTAAAAACTGGATGTAGTAATCAAATAAAATGCATTTTATAAGGACCTGCATGATTTTCAAAGGGGTTTGGCCAGAGGGCCTCAGCAGGGGGCCTCAGTAAATTCTTGCTAAAGTCTCAAAATCAAATTTTTATTAGATATTATTAATTATTTTTATTATTAATCACTCCCATTGTCTTGAAAAAAACAGACGACTAGTTTTCTGTGGGTTCCAACAAGATGGGTTTTTATAATATTTATTATTTATATAATTTATGAGTGAAACAATGCCTGTATTACACAACAATTGACGATGCTTGGACGTTTTGATCTACACTGCACACCTTATGAATCAAAAAGCTCATAGGGAAATCTTGAATGAACCCATGATAAATTTGTCTTCCAGGTTTTGACGTCACGACTGCTCTGCTCTGTAGACATGGGAGTCATATTATAAATGCATGATTTCGTCATCTAGAAAAGTAATATGCATTAAAATAATGCAATCTTAAAACTTAAAAGTCCATTTTTTATTGAATATACATTTGATCTAGTTCTGCCAAGCTCCAAAATATTGTATCAGATGAGTAAGAAGTATTCTTAAAAATCATTATTTACTGGAACTTTAAAAGGCATTGAGAACCCTGAATACAACATTCAGCTAATAAGACGTCTGGCAGTGTAATTTACAGAAACTGTGTCTGGCGTTTGAATATTATGCACAGTGGGGGGGTCTTGGTTTAAAATGAATTATGTAAATGTTAGTCTGGTCAGAGATGCATGCAAACTCATTGCATTAAACCACCAAAACCACACATAAATAAGCAAATTCACAATTTGGCCCCTATGTTTTGTCTTCAAGGGCCTTTTTGGGTGAGAAACAAACACTGTCTGATCTTACCATTGATGCTATAAGGGATACAATGACCTGCGCTGACAAAATCACTAAACATTATGCTCAATTTCTTTATATTTTCCCCAAAGGAGTGTGATTTTGACAGAGGAAGACAACGCTCTGCACATTTATAATCAGAGGAACCAATTAAAGATGTGCAGAGGAAGGCCTGCTAGCTGAGGAGACATGCTGTAGCTGTTAAGAAAACAACTCAAGCCTCTGAAAAGCTTTCCTATGGCTCTCAAAGAGATCTAGGCCCGGTTCCACAAACAGGGCTTAACTTAAGCCAGGACTAGGCTTTAGTTAAATTTATATATTTAAGCAACTTTTACAAAAATGCCTCATCTGAGACAGCTCAAACATGCAATTTAGTCTGAAACTGGGGGCTAGTGTTCCCACAAAAGCAACAGCTTAAAATATAATAACACCTTATAGAGACTGGCCTTATATCACATCACATAAGCGGAGAGTTTCCTGGCAGGGGGTGAGCAAGGTTAGATGTCAGTGAAGGTAACTTCATTTCTAATTGCTAATTCGCTGCTAATTGTCTGATTGAATCAGGTCCCCCTGGAGCTCCAGATGGCGTAACAGTGGAGGAGATCACAGACAGCACGGCTCAGCTTTCTTGGAGACCTGGCCAGGATAACGGCAGCCCCATCACAAGCTATATCATCCAGGCCAAGACAGCTTTCACAGTGGGCTGGCAAGCGGTGAACACGGGTAACAATACAGGATTAGCTAAAGCTAGTCAAGCGGAGCATCAATTCAGTGAGAGACTGAAATTACCATAGCACGTCTCATGTGCTTTTAAGAAAGAAGCTTATGCTCGCTTTGAGTACATATAAGGGCCTCTAAGTACTAACGCAAAATGACTTAATCTGGTGTGTTGCCCTGCCGCTCGAATCCGAATTCATTCAAACGACAGAGAGAGACGTGGAATAGAACTGTTTTTTATGTCTTGTGACATTTCTGGCTTAATGTAAACATTGGCTCAAAATCGGGCTCCTGTTGTTGACTTTCATGGCGCTGCCGTGTAATCCAGGTATTTTCGGTTAAACCGTGACTTTTCTGTTTGCTCTCAGTCCCGGAGGTGATTGATGGGAACACCCTGACGGCGACGGTGGTGGATCTGAACGCATGGGTGGAGTACGAGTTCAGAGCGCTGGCCAGAAACAGCGTCGGCGTGGGGGAACCGAGTCCTGCTTCTCTTAAAACTAGAACTGAAGATGCAGGTGATTCACCAACAGTGTTAATTATATTAGTTTTGAACTGAGAGTGCAATCAGAAAGAGTCTAGTTTAAATTGTCATTTTGATAGTCATTCATTTCAAGCTATTTTAATTTGATCTCATTTTAGTATTTTTTTTTTTCTTTAGAGTATTTTTTTTTCTTTATAGCAAACATTCAAAATGTTATATATTAAATAAAACATATCGACATTTAACAAATTCATGTAAAACAATTGATTTTGATACAGTTCATAACTTTATTATTATAACAATGCCATTCAAAGGTTTGGGGTCATTCAGGTTTTTGAAAATAATTATTTTATGGATGTGTGAATATAATAATGATCATCTCTTCCTCTTTATTACTAAAATGTCAGATCCACAACTCATTAGCTCGCTAGAGAAATAAATCTAGAGATAAGCATTTCACATATGATTATACTATATACTTACTATATTTTACTTTACCTGTTAGTGATGTCTTAATTATTAATTGTATGTTTAAATAAATCTGTTATGAATAAGTAAGGTGTCATAATACAGAGTAATTACCTAATTAGGTACTTAGTAATAGCTGTTGTACTTGCATGAAATAAAATGTACTTATCGTGTAACTAAGTTACAGTTTGTAAATATGTAGATATAACAGACAGCTGCTGTTACAGTCTATTACAAAGCTACTTATACTGAAGTCTTGATACACTTTATTTTAAGTTGCTTATGCTTGTGTAATATTCTGTACTGTAATTTTAATGTAATTGTTAAGATATTACATGTATTTGTGTAGCTGTGTACTAATGGGTTAAATCAAACTAAGGTGTACAATATAGATACACATGAAGTACACTTAAGTACAAACTGGATACTAAGTATAAGTATCTTATGCCTGTGTAATCTGTAATTATAATGTAACAGTAATTATTATTATTACATCTACATAATTACAAACCGTAAATACAAACTGTTCCAAAACTTAGTGTTATGGTAAGTACATTTTGTGTTACAGTATTTAAGTACAACTGCTACTACTAAGTACTTACTATGTAATTACTCTGTATTATGGACACCTGAAGTGTTACTAACGCTGAACCTACTCTTAAACCGACCCCTACCCATTGTAGTAACCTTATATTACCAGTTTTAGCTTGGGTATGTAAACTGCAAGTACATTATCGGTAAAATAAAGTGAAACCGATTTTCTTTGATGACAAAAATCTTTAGAACAGTTATGTAAAGTAAAGATCATGTTCCTTGAAGATATTTTGTAAATTTTACAAAATAGTAAAGGCTATTTCACAGATAGAACTGCTCTCTGTATTCTAGATCTAATTTAATTATAGCAAACTTTGGCAAGTCCAGTGTTCATTTTATCCAGTTATGCAAAATGCTCATCAAATTAGCCAGCCAATCAGAACACAGCTTGCCAGATCGAGAAAGTGCAATCCAGTTTTGCGTGCGGCATGCATCAGATGGTCAGTGAGTGACTGTAGGCGGCCTGTGGGCGTGCTGTCTGAGGTTGAATCCACTAATGCTCAAGTGCCCATATCCTTCAAACATCCCATGATGAAGAGATACAATTTGGGTGCTCAAGTGCCTCTTTGTATATTATAGAACGAATTCTTCGAGCATTATTGTTGAGAGACTCTTGGCAAATGGTGAAATTCACTAGAAACAAAGCCAGTTAACGGAGACGCAGCCCACAGAATCTTTTAAAAGCAGTTGCTAAGGGACCGACGCTTTGTTTCGTTTGATACTTGATGATGAGGCTTTGAGTAAAAGAAACAATGAGGAACGCAGGCGCTGCATCCATCCGATGTACTAAAAACATGGCCACTTTTTCTTTGTTTTTTCTCTACGCAGTTCCTGACACGGCCCCCACCGATGTCGGAGGTGGGGGTGGCTCCAAGTCAGAGCTAGTAATAACATGGGAGGTAAGTCATCTGTCTATATTATCACTCCCTCTGTGCGAGGTAATAGTTTTGGGCTAATTAAATGGAATTGAATGGGGGTGTTTATTACCTCAGTCAAAGCCAAGCCTGTTTTCCATCTGGGCCCTTTACTCCCGTAATGGCATTCAATTCAAATTTGGTTGTATATTAGAAAGCGGTTCATTTGCGCTCTCAAGAGGTTGCATCGCTTTGTGAAAACTATGTAGGATTTGGAAAGACGCTGGGTGTGAACCTGAGGCTGGATCTGGTCTGTATGTTTTAATATCACTATAGTTTCTTGTTTCCCTCCCAGCCTGTGCCTGAAGACCTGCAAAACGGAGATGGTTTCGGCTACATCATCGCTTTCCGGCCGCTGGGGGAAGTCAACTGGACACACGCCGTCACCTCTGTACCATCCCAGTCCCGTTACGTGTACCGGAACGAGAGCATCCCGCCCTTTTCTCCATTTAGCGTCAAAGTGGGTGCCTACAACACCAAAGGCCAGGGACCATTCAGCCCCGTTACCATTGTGTTCTCGGCTGAGAACGGTGAGACTGTCAGTCGCATTATGAGCAGCGCACAAAAGCTTACCTTTTCAGTCATTTACAGCGTTTTCAATGGATTTTTCTTTTTCGCTATGTATTTATTCATCCTTGGTAAGGTGCATAAAACATTGAAAGAACCGGCTGGAATTGATTCCTTTACCACCAGCACTTTATTATGTGCAGCACTAAAAGAACAAGGTTCATTTTATAAGAAATAGTTAAAAAAGCAGGATACTGTAGGATATAGATTCAGAAAATGTTATGTAACGTTAAGGCTTTCTCCAATACTTGAAGCAGTAATTTGCCCTTTTTTAACAGGAAATGTGGTTTTGCTAAATGTCTGTGATTCCATAATGCATCACTAGAAAGTAGCGCATGTACTGTAACGGCTGTATGTGATGCTGTGTGGTAAATGTCAGGTAGTTTTAGCTCTGGAATCTTGTGCTCGGGAATCTTTCAGCTAGTTAGGAAGGGTATTACAGTGTGGAGTGATGGGCAGACAGCAGTGTGTCAGGAAGCTACCGCGTTAATTGAATTCCTGTGCAGATAATGTTCCTTTACGTCACTCAGCTATCCTATTAAAGCAAAGGCTAGTAATTTACCATTTTCGGGACAAAAGATTTTGCATCAATCATTTCTAAATTATTTTTCATCAGCCTCTGATTTGTGCAGATTATGCTTTTCTTTTTCCTCCCCTCGTCTTGTCTCTTCTTGTCTTGTATTTTTTGCATACTACTTCTTCTGTTCACTTTCAGTAGTTTGGTCTGATTTAGACTCTTCCATTGTCTTTTCTACTTGTCTATTCTCTTTCAATCCTGTCTCATTTTGGTCTTCTCTCCTTCACAGTTGTGTCTCTTCTTATGTATCCTGTCTTGAAAATGATCTTGCTTCATCTGTTCTTTTTTTCTCTTTCCTTTCAGTCTTGTTTCAGCAATGCTTCTTGTAGCATCCTGTTCTCTTCTCATCTTCTCCAGTCTCTTCTTATCTCATCTTCTCCTTTTATTCTCATTTATTCTCTTTCAGTTTAGTCTTGGTACATCCATCTTTCATGCATCCTTTTTTCTTCTTGTCCACTATATCAATCTTGTCACATTCTCTTCTCTCCTTATATTCTTCTCTTTTCTCTTTCTGTCTCATCTAATCTCTTCTTTTGAGTGATTGTTTTATCTTCTCTTGCCTTGTCTCTAGTTTTTTTTTTTTTCAATCTGGTATCATCTTTCCTCTGTTGCATCCTAGTTCTTCTCTTCTCGTCCCCTTTTCTCATTTTTTCTCTTCTTATCTTTTCTGTTCTCTTTTCTTTCAGTCTCATTTTGCATCCTAGTCTGTTCCTTGTATGTTTTTTCTCCTTGTCCTGTCCTATTTTATGTCATCTCTTTTTTTGACCTTCTTGTTCCATCCATGTTCTTCTCTACCCATCTTGTTTCGTCTCATAGTTTTGTCTCATTTACATCTCTCTTCACTGCGTCCTCTTCTTAGCTCTATTCTTTCAGTCACATTTTCATCTTCTCATTGTCTCATTTTGTTTCTTTTAGTTTTGTCACATTCATCTTATTTTGGCTTTTCTTTTCTCATATTTCCTTATCTCTTTTCTTCTCCTTTGTTCTCATCTATTTGCTTCTCTTCCGTCTTTATGTATTCATCTTTTTCTCTTTTTATCTTTCCTCTCAGAGCCCAGTGGCGTTCCAGACGGCGTGTGGGCCAGAAGCATTTCTGCCACTGAAATTGAAGTGAGCTGGCACATTCTCAGCGCTTCCCCAGAAAGAGTGTTGGGCTATGAGGTGCGTCCCTTCTTCTAAATGGAAATGACTCTCTGTCCAGTTTTGAAATGCACCGTGGGTTCTGTCAGAGCCTGTCATCTCCCACGCTGCACCTCAAAGTTCCCTCTGTCCCCATGGAAACGCTCCATTTGAAAATAAGAATAGGGTACCCTGTTCTTACCGTATGCATACGAGGCCCTCTCTGCCGCATGGGCGAAATGGCTTTTCTTCATCCTTTTTAAGGACACAGAGAACACATTACACATTCCTCTGCGAAACTCTTCATCCATGTCACCCCAAACCCACCGTGTGGAAAAAGTGAAATACTCCAGTATAATAATTCTCCTGCACTGAACATAATGGCACCGTAGCATTATATCCGCGAGGCTTTAGATCCCACAGGCTGTGCTTTCTCTCCATTGCTCTTGAAATCAGGTGGTGTACTGGGAGGACGATACAAAACCAGAGACCATGGGCAAAGTCAGAGTGTCTGCCAATCAAAACAAGGTTAACATCAGCGGTCTGAGAGGATACACTCAGTATTTCCTGACAGTGAGCGCTTTCAACACAGCAGGAACTGGCCCTCTGTCTCCCACCATCAATGTGACCACCAAGAAGTCTCGTAAGTATATGCTTGTTAAACTTATTTTGGCACCTTATGAAAAAAGTAGAATTGTCATTTTTTTGTTTTTTTTTATTTACTTGATCAAAAACACAGTTCAAATCATTAATAAAACTCTCTGATTTTAGTTATTTGTCAAATGCCATGTCTTCCATGTTCATGCTGCTCTTTCTCATACAGGGAAAGACTACAGTAGCCAGCAAGTATTCCTTAAAAGAAAAAATTTAAATTACCCCATAATTTACTCACCCCCAAGCCATCCTAGGTGTATATGACTTTCTTCTTTCATAGCAGTTATTCATATGACCTACAATAACTAGGGATATTACATACAAAGCATATGGACTGTTTTTTGTGTTTGGGAAAGATCAGTGTGAATGCTAAATGAATAAATGTAATGTTTTTTGTGTGTGTGTGTTTGTTCACACACGTATGGACTGCTGTTTAGTGTGATACATTATGATATTATGAACAAACAGACAGCTAGGCACCTCTCCTGGCTTTCTGATGTCATGTACAGAAAACTAATAGCAGTGTTTCCTTTCAGCACCCGGGCAGCCACCTTTGAACGTGGAGTGGAATCTGATTGGCTCTAAGCTCACTGTTCATTGGGAGCCTGTAATTTCTCTGGAGATGGAGTCAGATGTTACCGGCTATCAGGTAAGTGCTTCCCAGCAATGTAAACCTCAAAGCCAAACTGTAGGGCATTATTTTCACATAATCATATTAGCTTGTTCTATTCCAGTGAGCATTTAGGAAACAACTACATTAAAGAGCTTATATTATTTCTCTTGTTGGACGATTACCCACCTTAGTGGTAACGGAAATTAAAAATAAAACTAATTTATACCGCTGTTCTACAAAATATGCGCTGTACAGTATAGCAAAAACACCAGGTGTGCTAATAAACACTACCGTTCCCCACAGTGTATGATAATTTGATTTTACTTCCTTTATCGACTAAAATAGCTTGTGCTGAATAAATCTAAGTGGTTGTTAGCACCTCTCTCTCATTTGTTCTCTCCAGGTGTCTTACAGAAGGAACCGGCATAAAGAAATTAACACAATAACAACAAATCTGACCTCAGTGGAGCTCACGCTACCTGCAGATGATGATTACATCATTCAGATACGAGCGCTGAGCGACGGAGGAGAAGGGATGCCGACCGAACCCATCAACATACATAAACTTAGTAAGAACACTTTTTTTAAATTTGATGCATTTGTGTAGTGGTCTCCTGAAATTGTTGTTTTGTAGTCCTGTGTACAATTGTGTTCAAAGGTTTGGGGTCAAAAAACTTGCGGAAAACACACTTCTATGCCGGCAAATCTATGCGAGTGCGGTAGATCATTTCCGCGAGAGTTAAACAGATGTAAATGTGCAGAAAGGGGCCCGCAAGCTCATTTCAGACCCTCGCGTGCGCTTGATATGTCATCCGCGCGCAATTCAAGCACTCACGCTCGATTATTCCTGCCCTCGATCTTCTCTCACCTGCTCGCACGAACGTTATTTTTCTCAGTCGTGGGGCGGGGCTTGGTGTTTTAGTTACAACTAAACATCCCATCGCGATGTTTCACATTAGACATCGTACGATGCCAAAAAAATTTATAAATACTATTAGTTTGAACATTGTTCATCAAAATATCCTGGAAAAATTATAGTTTAAACAAAATAATTAAGCTGTCATATAACACTGTCATATAATTTACCATGCTAAAATCTTCAGCAAGTTTCAGCGTATTCGTTTATTAGAATAGTTTTCTGAAAATTCAGCATTGAGTGAGAGGATTTAATAATAGATTTTACACATCTCAGTAAGAGACACATTTTAAAAATATTACTATTTTAACTGTATTTTTGACCAAATAAATACAGCCTTGTTGACCATAACTCATGTCTTTAAAAACAAAACACTGACCTCAAACCTTTAAATGATTTGTGTTTCTGTAACATTATATCATATCATAGATGCACCAAATCTAAAATAACGGCTGATATTGCAATTCTAAAAATACTAAAGTGAATGTACACAACGCGGCATTCAAATGTACAATACATATCATGTACATATCATATCAGCTGAAGGGAGGCCAGAAAAAGCTTCCATCATGGTGTTTCTGTTGGACATTGTTACTTTAGAAAAACGAGTGATTTATTCGATTTTATCAGTTGTTTATATTCGGCTCATTTATTTCAAGTCTCCATCCTTACATAATATTACATTTTCCGTGGGTGAGTTAAACCTGCAGGCGTGTGCAAAGCACATCCGTGATGTAAAAGATAAATATTCGATGCCAAAGGGATATTAAACACACAGGCCCCTATAAAATAAACAATGCACAGTTGACCTCATAAAGTTCTCCTCCTGTTCCCCAGAGTGAACAGCGCAGGTGCAGTTTGCAGCGTAGACGCTCTGTTACCGCAGCCCACAGAGTTTAATGCGCCTCTCTAAATGAGTTCTCACTGATTTGATGTGTCCTCCTCGTACACCTTTTATTCTCCACTGGGCTAAGCAGTCTGATCTTTATTAACTAGCCCAAGCTCTCGCCATCTATCTCTGCCCGTTGGTCTCCGCTCCCCCATGGATACAACGTCACAGGCTGATGCAACTGCAAGGGACAACGGTTCTCTGTGGCTTATTGTTCACATTTTTCATCTAATGGCCTGCAATGTCTCGTTTTCAAGAAAAAGCCTTGACTCTTTTCCTTGGTTAAATGCTGGGAATTATCAGCTGTGCCAATAGCAAGGTTTTCCAACCTGCTTTAGTGTTAATTAGTTTCTTTATAACTGGGAAAAACTGCTCAGTGAGCATCTGCTAGACCTCAGTGATCAAATAAATAATTGAGTGTAAGATATTTAGTGCTGTCACATGATCAATCGCAGTTAAGTGTTTGTTTACTTAATATATGTCTTTGTACTGTGTATATTTATTATGGATATATAAATACACACACATGCATCTATATATATATATATATATATATAAATATGTTACATTTATATATTAAATATATATATATATATATGATATTTATATAAATATATACATGTAAATATTTATATATATATATATATATGCTGTATGTGTGTGTCTTTATATATACACAATACACACAAATCATTTTATTTCAGATGCAATTAATCACCATTAATAGTCCTACAGCACAAGATACTTCCTAAATTAAAGAATTTTATAAACCCCAAGCTTATAAACAGTTGTGTTCACCCAAAAACTGAAAATTTACCCCAGGACATCCAAGATGTATATGAGCTTTATACATTTATTTATAATATTTTTTATATAATTTGCACACAATGAATCCACTGCAGTGAATGGGTGCCGAACAGCTGATGAAAACATCACAATAATCAACAAGCAATACACAACCGTCTGTTTTGGACTGTTTTTGCTTGGTGTTTGATCCTGTGCACATTTCTCTCCAGTTTCACTGGAGAAAGCAATAATATGGATAAATGAATCATATTTTAGCCAGAAGCAATGGTTTGAAAATAAAAAATGATAAATGATGGATTTGTTATTGCAAACACAAAGTTTTCTTTACAAGTTTCTCTTTACAAGTCTTTAATTAATGGTCTGGATTGGTATGGGTTACTTGTGGATTACTGTGATGTTTTTTATCAGCTGTTTAGACTCTCATTCTGACGGCACCCATTCACTGCAGAGGATTCATTGCTGAGCAAATGATTTAATGCAAAAGTTTTCTAAATCTGTTGAGATGAAGAAACAAAGTTTCAATTTAGAATGTTTTTCAGCACTTTTTCACATTGTATGATGATAAGTAAATATTCAGCAGTTTTAAAAAAAATGTATTTAATTATATATATATATATATATATATATATATATATATAATAATTTTTATTACTTCATAACTCTTACTGTCATAAAGCTCATTTAAATCTCAGTGTAACAGATGGAAAAATGTTCTATATTCATTTTATCAGTTAGCTGTGCTAATAGCAAGGTTTTTAAACCTGTTTTACCTTTAATTAGTCATTTAAACTGGAAAAGCTTGAACGTCTACTGGAAGTCGATGCACCAGCAGATGTAGAGCTAAACACTGATAATCCATAACTTCATCCTTCAATTCCCAACGATGCCTTCCTTTATTGCTCTTATATTACTCCCAGTCTATTTTTATTCATCAATTACAAGTTAATAAGCTTCAGCTCCTGTAAGTCCTGTTCTGCGTGTTTCTCTAGGTATGAGCGTACGAGGGTCCAGAGCCTGGCGTCCCAACACCATCCCCGTCTCCTTGCTTTCTATCATCGCGTTATCGACACTGAGACCGGCTTTGTGTTAACAGTCCGAAGGATCGAACATCCTCTGACCGGTTCGATTGCCTTGACTCTTCCTCGCTGGAGAAGTGCACCGAAACACTTTTGAAGGGAGATTATCGATCTCTCTCCATAGTTGCCCGGCGAGGCCTTCAAGGAGCGTAACGGGAAAACGTCAGCGTCACGGTGGTCAGATTTCATGTGCATGTGTTATGTACTGTGTATCATTGTGTCCTCGCAAGTGATCCGAGACCCTAACAAGGTTTCAATCTGAAGCGTATTGGTGTACGAGGAGGGATGAGTCATGTTACTGCACTAAGATTTCATCTTCTCATTGATCCGTCGGAACAAATGCCTTACTTCCATGTACATGCCAAAGTAGTTACCATCCTTTTACTTCTTACTAAGCTATGTTTGTTAAACTTGTGATTGTTTTCTAGTTATCACATAATTGAAGGATTAGTTCACCTAAAATCATTTACACACCCTCATGTTGTTGTCATGTGACTTTCATTTGCCTGTGGGACACAAAAGTGCGATTTTATAGAATGGTATAGAACCCAGGTCGTTCAAGAAATTTATCCTTGCATAAATTTTTTATCAATGGATGTGCTGCAGTGAATGGGTGCCGTCAGTCCAAAAAAGCATCATGATAATCAACAAGCTTTTTACCTCTCCCAAAATCAACTGTTAGAAATTAGACTGTTTTTATTTTTCAACGTCGCTTGATCTGTTTATTACAAACACTCACACAAGATTATTCTGACGGCACCCATTGACTGAAGAGCATCCATTGGGGTGAGCAAGTGATGTAATGCTACATTTTTCGAAATCTGTTCTAAAGGGGGAAAACTAACTCATCTACATTGTGGATGACTTGAGAATGAGTACGCTTACAGCAAATTAAAATCTCTGACGTCATGATAGAGCTATGAAAATATCATAAACGCAGTCCATGCAACATACCATGTCACCTCTCACAAATTCACATGAGGATTTAATGAGAGAAGCGAGCCAAAAATTCACCTTTTGTGTTTCAAAGAAAAGAAAGACGTTTGGAACAACATGAGAGTGAGTAAATAATGACAGCAGGCTCCTCTTTTGTGTGTGAATGATCCCTTTAAGCTGTTTGTTAAACTTGTGATTCTTCTAATCACATCATTAATTAACATTTAGCCTATGCTTATTAGTTCAGTTGTTTGTTCAAGAGTTGTCTCTGTGCCTTATCTATGTTTTAGCACGCACTAGGCTTGTATTTGTTTGCTCCAGGCACCATGTTGCAGCTACAAGCCTCTAGTATTCATGATTGTCGAAGTGCTAAAGTACATTCACAGGTTTTGTGACAACAAGATCTACACTCTTTGAACTGAATTAACACCGGGAGAGGTTATGGGTGCATTTGTGTACACTCACAATGATAAACTAACGATATCAGATCATAGATAGATAATAAACTTTTTTGTAGAATAATTTGATCATTTTTGATGAACATGCACCGTTTTAGTAATAAGTGGGAGATAATGTAATTTTGAGATGAGCAACCAATTATTACAGTATTACAAGATGAGAGATGTTAGATTTTCTTTCCTCACTAACAGAAATTCTGGAGTGCTAAAGTCACATTTTATTAGTAGTATCACTTAATTATCCCTTGTGAAAAAGAAGTGTGCTTAATTGTATTCAGATAATGATAAAAGGCCACTTTAGTGTATTAACTATAAAGTTTAAATAATATTTTCTCATACTAGTACACTTATCTTGATGTGTTGACATACATTAAAGCACATGCAAATTGTACTGTAGTCTTATTGCCAATGTTTAATTACAAATATATTATTATTATTATTATTATTACAATTTATATTTGATATTTAAGCATTTTATTAGTTTACCAGTACATTCTATTCACTTTAACAGTATTTCAAAGTCAATATTATTTTTATAATTAGTAGGTTAGCTAAATGTGCTTCTTTTTCACAATGGATGGGTCAAGCACTATCCTTTTTTTGAGTCTCCTGTATATGATATCAGTCTGAGCAGCGTTTCTCAACTCATCAGAGTATGCAGAAACAGCGTAGTATCAGCCGATGCTTTTAGTACAGATAGTACAGATATCAGCGCATCCCTAGTTCTAGTTGTTATTCGTTTTAAAAGGGTGGGCTGGATAGTGTCCTAAACCAGAAATGGTTGCTAAAAGCCACTTGTGTTTTGTTTTGTTTCGTTTCGTTTTTTGGCCATGTGCATTGTGACTTGTTCTTCTGTGACTGTTTAAAGTTCTGGTACTTTTATGTATTTGAAAACTTGTTTAGATAAATAGTTTGTGTTTTATTTGTCTCTTTCTTGCTGTGCTGGATTGCAGTGCAGATTCTAGGCCACTCACCAGATGCTCCTCAGGGCCTTTATCAGCTGAATCAGATGTGTTTGGGGCAAAAAACTGCTTACCCAGTAGCACTCAAATTGCTTTAGACTCTTTCTGTCCTGATAATTAAAGGAATAGTTCACCTAAAATTGAAAAATTGCTGAACATTTATTTACCCGCCTCACCTCATCCAAAACATACAGTACATGAGGTTGTTTCTTCATCAGAACAGATTTGAAGAAATGTAGCGTTACATCACTTGCTCAGCAATGGGTCTTCTGCAGCAGATGGGTGCCGTCAGAATGAGGGTCCAAACAGCTGATAAAAACATCGCAAGTGATTCACAGTTGATTAACTAACATCTCGTTTTACTTGTGAATTGTCTCATTCTGACGGCACCCATTCACTGCAAAGTGATATAATGCTAAATTTAATAAAAGTACATTTTCAGCTTTCTCAGGTGAATTATTTCTTTATGCTTGTGCATTGCAATCCTAAAATAAAATATGACCGAACACATTGCTGTCGAAAGATATAAAAAAAATTGAGAGCCATGGCCTGAAAGCACATGATCCTTAACGTGATGTAGAAGCCATTAAACCAAGCTAATAAATTACAGTACGCCCCGCAGTGGCTTTTGACCAAATCTGCAAGGGACTAACGGTTATTAGGAGAGGATGTGAGATTAACAGCATGGCGAGCTGTATCAGGACTGTCCAGACAGCTGACAAGGAGCAGCTTTGCTTTGCGTTCTTTTGTTTCTCCTCACGAAAGGGACGTGGCCACCTTTCTGTGTCATTTTTGGATGACTGCACTCAAAGGGCCTTTGTACGCACATTTGAGGGGACTCCAGGGCGTTGTTCAAGGCCACCCGCACACTCGGCCTTGGTTATGAATTGTAAGGTCAAATAGGAAGCATTTAGAAGTGAGAGTAAATGAAAATGCTCTCTGAGTGAGAAAAGTCGCGTTGTCCCTACAGACTTGCCGTACAATATAGATGTCACATCAAACTCTGTTGAAGTTCTTGATGTTTTTTGTGTCCGGGATGAAGGCTGCTGCATGATTTTGATTTAACCTTTGATAATGGCTGCTGACATTTAGGTGCCTGTTGAGACTTGTGTATTTTGTTCTGGATTGTCAGCCCATTTTGTGAATATTATTCATATTTTCTCTGGAGTTGCGTCAGAGTACTTCATCTGAGATCCTTAAGTGCTTATTATAAATGTAAAAAAACAAAAAAAAAATCCTTGGTTTATGTGATTGCTTCTGAAAAAGTAAAAAAATTAATAAAATAAAAAAAGGGGGTTGTATTTTGTAAGTATTGTTTTGTTGTTTCAGTTTTATGACATCAACTTGTAATGTTTTTTTTTGTTAAAGGTCAAGTGTTGTCCTTTAAAAGTAAAGTAATTTGATTATGGCTGTCACAGATTGATTTGTGGAAAGATTATGTAGTGGAATGCAAGACGATATTTTGGTTGAAATGTCGACGAGATCAAGATGAACTTGTGTTTCCGTGTGTTAGATTTAAATAGATCCACCCTCCATATAAATACATGTAACGACACTTGACCTAATGTTTTGATATTTCTGTATTAATACATTGTTCATTGAATACATCTCTGTGAGATGATGTCCTGGAGCTGAATACCGTTTTCATATTGAAAAGAATTGGACTGTGTATAGTAAAGCTGTGCATGTTGATTGTTTAATGTGTGTACATTTTCTAAAGCAAATTTAATAAAACAACTTACTGGAGATTTACCTCCATAATGCCACGGTACTGGGTCCTTTTTATTCATATAAATATATATACATATAGTTACAGCACTCTTCAGAAACCCTCCTCCTTCCCCAGCTCCACCTGTATAGATCTACTACAAGGTATGTGCTTATATTTCTGGATGTTTTGGTAATGGCAAGTCTCTTTACTATACATATTTTTTTAATACCTTTACACCTTTATATACCACAAGTCTGATTTCTCCACAAGCTTTACCAGGTTTGCTCAGTGCCTAGTATGATTGCTTCCTTACTAAACTCTGTCCCACAATGACTTCTTTGCCCCGCCTACATAGTTTATCTACTTGTAATTTCTGATTATAGTTAATACAAACTGTATGTTATGTTCATATTACTTTACATCTATCTGTGAATATTACCCACTTTCTTCTTGTACATATCTTCTATAAGCGCACTTATAACTTATACCTATATCCTGCACTTTCTGCTCATTGCACTGCTGGTTAGACCTAAGCTGCATTTTGTTGCCTTGTACTTGTACATGTGTAATAACAATAAAGTTAAATCTAATATGATCATACTGCCCTATGTAAAATAATCAAATCAAGTCCAAAAGCCACAGACAAACTAGCATTTACAAACTAGTTTTTACCCTAATTACATTGCAAATGTCAAAATAGTGCACGCTTTTAAAAATTAGTCCTTTTTGTAAGGGTAAATAGTTTTGCACGTGCTATTTAACTGTGCTTAATGTTGGAATACCTGTCAGAAAAGCTGAGTTATGATAACCCGGCCCTTGCAAATTTGTCCTTTGTCCTATTGTTCCACTATTAAACCGGTTAGAAATAATGCATGAGCTGTTTAGGCTTGTTACATGACTAATAGGTTTCAGTGAAGCAGCACTATTCATCTTAGCAGTTCACTGACAGCCTCTAACCCAGGGGTGTCACGCTCATTTTAGATCAATAGCCAGACTGGATTAAACCATTCTTTTGTTTTTTGACCTAGTGTGCCCATGCTGTTCTCGGTCTCAGTGGAGACTTGTAAACAATTAAGAAATTAGCTTCATACCATTTTTTCTTGTACATGTCTGTGTTGTCATGATTACAAATTTGGTTCAAACGTGCCAGGCGGCCACGGGACAGTTGTGTTACGCACTGATCCAGATTCAGATGAGCAGCACAATATAACACCGCTGCTCTGACCTGAATTAACAGCTGATTTGAGAGGATAACCGAACTCTGAAATACAAAGCACAGGTCATTTCTAATGAGTTCATAGTCGCTCTGGATGAGGGACCGTTTTTGCCTAAAAAAACTTTTTGTTGCTTAAACAACTACAGTATATATCCACCGTCAGATCATACACAGTAACTTGACTGGGGCTGATGCAGTTAGACTACGTTGCATGAAGGCTAATAACACCCATGCTGTATAATTTTCATGGTGGTATGCGATAAATATGTCAGTAAATGGAGGAAGCTAATGTAAAGCGACATATTTGTGTTTATGCCACACATTAATGTCAGTATTTCCACAAACCGTTTACTTTAACATGTACAGTATATGTTATAAAGGACAGTGTCACTGAAATACATGTGAACAAGCAACAAACACAATATGGAAAAGACATATATAATGAATGCTATTACACATAGAACATGTTGTTTTTTTTTTTAACATGTAGCGTGTGAATGGCCCCTTGTAATGTTTCGCCAGGTAAAGCTGGGCTACTTATACACTTTTTAAACAAATGAAAACACCAACAGTGAAACAAAAGGGTAGTTTAAAATCAGCCCCTCATCTGCATTTTAATATTTAGGCTACAGTTTGTTTGATGGTGTATGTGTTTATTCAGTAGTTGCTGGACTCATTTTCACAGGCCTAGAGGCAGCCGTTACATCCATCCAAACAGAAACAACACAGATGTTTTGTAATTGCAACCAAGTTGTGTACAAAACACCAACCAGAAATTTATTTCAGTAATCACACTGTCTATTATTTTGGAGGACAGGTGACTTCATTTGCTTAGCCAAACACTTTGGTTAATTACATTTATATATCAATGCTCCCATGTCAATAAAGGTTTGAAAAGAGTCAGATTTGTCATAATTACTGCAGAAATACTGAAAATATCTTTTATATTCAATCTGTTATTTGGGTCAAAGACAAACCCGAGTGTGCATAATAATACAAAGTAAAAACATGACAATTTACTTTTGAAAAACCTTAATTCAAACAAAAAAACATAACTTCAGGTAGACATCCCAACAGAATCAATAACAACAGTCAATCACGAATATGACATTTTCTAAAAACAGTCTTTCTTTAGAAATACAGTGATATAAATCACCCACGCCTCGGTTTGATTTTTAAACGTGCAGTACATGCTTATGCTTATTCAACCAAGCCTTTTTCAGTTTTGATATCGTACCAGGTCGCCACAAATACATAAATGTATGGGAAACACATCCCACAGCACAATAACCTGAGACCGACTTCATTACTCATCACTAGCTGTGTTTGTAGCTGGCGGCACTAACCAGACCGATTAACAAACACAGATTGGACGTTTTCCTGAAACCCTACCAAACAACATGTGGAGATGTACAGTAGGTGCTGTTTTACTAAGAGAATCTGGCCATTGTTTTACCTCCTATTTATATTTCTGTAAAACAGGCTGGATAAATTCATTGCTCAAAATTGTGAATATGAATTGGAATATACTTCAGAGATATTTTACTCATAAAAACTTTTATGGGTGCCAATAATTGAGCCTGTCCTCCAACAAAAAACAACCCTATATGTTGTTTGTGCAAGCACCTTATTATGACCTATATTTACATTTTAAAGTTAAGCACCCTCTACATATTGAGAGTGAGTGTTGTTGCATCATGAAATTATATATGAGCGTCATTACGAACCAAAATGAGTGTTTAATTAAATGTAACGTGTGACTTTTTACACCGATCTTACGGTAATTCGTACATGTTTTACTAGGTGTTATTTCTGTGAATGACCACACTTAACTCACTACTAAACATATCCCTTACAGATAAAGTGCAAAATCATGATTTATAGTGCATTATGATCACAAGCATTCTCGTGGATCAAACCCATGATCACATGATCACATGATTGCGTATTATTGTATATAATGCAATTGGCTACCAACCCAAATTATGACACAGATAAAAGAGTATAAAACATTAATATTAAAATGTCTTGTTGCTGATAGGGGTGCAATTGAAGTATATATTTCAGGGATTTGGACAAACGACCTATATGAGTTGGAGGACAGGTTGCAATAATTATGTCCAACATGTATTTAAGGAAAACATTTATTTCATGATATTTTCCCCCCATTTTAAATTCTAATTACCCAATTAAAGGTTAGATTATTATGACATTTTTAAATAAAAGATCAAAAGGATTGACAATGCAGATTAGGTCAGATTACCAGGGGTGCCAAGATTTTTGGCCATGACTGTGTATATATATTTATTTCCCCCTAAAAATGTTTTCAATATATCTTTGTCAGTGGATACTGAAACTGTCCATTACTTCGAAGGAGAGCTGAATTGTGCTTGCATGTAGCTGGATATGGTCACTGTGAGCGGATTGTGCATTCGGTGTTATTACCAAAATTTATTGAGCATTGCAATCATCCCTGCTTGTATACCTCTGCTGTTCTTGAGGAGACTCTATTGGTGTCTAAAGCCGTGATGTGCAGAAGAATTTACTGCAGTCCATTCCACATGACTTTTTATGTATCTTGGGGTGAACTATATTTTTTTAAGTGTTTTTTTTTTTTTTTCTGTGCCTTTGCTTTGGCAGTGATTCATGCCGTGCCTTGCAAACCGGTAGCCCCTAGAATTGCTCTCTTGGCTATGTCCTGGCTCCCTCTGTGATGAATGCTGTATGCTCTGTGCTCTGTCTATGATAAACTGTCCATAGTGCCCTCATAAATTGCTGTGTGGTCGAGTCCGAAACAGCTGTCATGGGGAAAACAAACAAACAAACTCCACCGTCAACCACAGTGAAATGCTTGGCGTGTCAGCCAAAAACATGACTCCCATTTCATCCAATCTGTTTGCTTCTAATTTGCTTTACTCGAAAATCAACATATTTATGAGCACTGGGAAATATTGCACGTCATGGGCCTTATGTTATTACAAAATACGGTTTTTAAAAATGACCTCATTATATATGCATGTGCATTTCCATTTCCATCCAATTAATTCATAAGAAAGGCCTATATGAGGAAAAAGCCCTGAGGGTATATTGAAGAGTCTCTCTAAATTTAACAATGACAGTGACCTCTAGAACTGCCTGGCATTTCAGTAAATCTTTCGGATCAATACGTCCAGCGAGTATTTTACAACCTCTCAGATCAGGTAGAGGTGATTTAAAGGGAGAAAGCCAGTGGTGCGCAGAACCTTATTAGATAAAATTTGTGAATTAAAAGTGTCTCCTGAGTCCTGATCTAAACGACCCGTGGCTTTAATACTGCCGTTGCCATGCATATTTTCCTTACACTGTGCGCTTCACTTGGTAACTTGAACATTATCTGGTTTATGTGAAACACACACAGTTTTCATGTGTCTGCTGTGTAGCGTAACACCGTGTGTTCAAGTGTGTGTGCTGAACCTTAAGTTTTATAATGTGTAATGGACCTGAGCAGAAGTAAGATAGACACCATAGATAGATTGGATTATTAAATCCAGACAATAATGATATTGTAGATCACAAAGCCTTTTTTAACTGGTGATTAATACCCATATAGACCATGCACGTGTATTAAATAGGCTCCGTTTTCATTTCGTGTTGACTTTAAAGCTGAATAAGATGGCAAAGCAGCCCTGGAGTATATTTGGACAAGAATCCCGCAAGACTCGTGGGACGCTTTGTCATTCCTGAAGAAACAGGACAAAAATACAGTCGCTCCCTCAGGAGAATGTAGTACTAGAATAAAAATATCCCTTGAGAGCAGTATTAGACACGACTTTTAAAGTTAACACACATGAACTGCCAGAAAATAAATTAGTGGTAAGAAAAAGGTTAGTTTATTGTTATATTATCACATTATACATGTGTTGTGTGGGTTTCCTAAATGTGTGTTAGCAACAGATCCTCAAAAGAAAACTGCCTTCGGGGAATTTAAATATCATTGCCATGACAACACATCCACATAAGTACAATCCCAGAAAGTTTGGAACCAAATCTACCAGTTCTTCAAACTATGCACTCTTTTGCTTTCAAATGTGAAGGTTTAGCTGTGTGGAAGGATGAAGAAAGTTCAGGAAAGTATCTAGTATACAAGATCCAATTACTGTCCAATGCCTCAATGCATATTATATTGACAAGAATTGACCCTTCCTCCTTCATTATTGTTGTTATGTCTGATAACCCATCAACCATAATCATCTCACTAGTTATAGCATGAAATAACAACCCAGTCTCACGGCAGTTCGTGATTTAGTCACGTAATTCAATTTAATCTATTTATTCATTTTATTCAATCTATTTATTCGCTTTTTAAAGTAATGCTTTCAACTGGATTTACGAAAATAACTAAATAAACGTGTCCCTGCCATGAATAAATACCATGAAAGTGTGTAGGAAATAAACATG
This sequence comes from Enteromius viviparus, assembly GCA_032353835.1. Lineage (NCBI taxonomy): Eukaryota > Metazoa > Chordata > Actinopteri > Cypriniformes > Cyprinidae > Enteromius > Enteromius viviparus. The sequence goes on from JAUCNO010000422.1 coordinate 243,083, forward strand.
AATGAACACCAGAAGGTGTCGTCTTAATGATGGAAAGATATCAATGCATGCCAGTTTTCAAGTTCAAATCAACCCGACATAAAATTTTATTCTCCTGTCTGATTTGTTTGTTCAATGAAATGGTAGATTCAGCGTAATGACTGTTTTTTTGACCTGTCAGTCAAACGATGAAGGGTCAATTCTGTTGTACAGACCAATTCTGTTGTGCTTCTTTTCTCAAAGTCCATCAATTCGGTTTGTTTTTAAAGTACCTTTATAGATGGTGACTTGCTGTTACTGCATTGTACTCAGGGGTGGACTGACCATCTGCACTTTCTGGAGAAGTTGGCCTGGCTGAATTAACATCAAAGAAAAAGTGCCAGAAAAAGTGACCATGAACAACAATAGAGGGCGCTAATGCAAACTTTTTTTTGCTTATCCGCTGCTATTTATTACTCTGCATAGTGTGGCGTGAATATTTCATCCATTCATAACAATACAGCAGTGAGGACGTTTACATGCAGCCAATATTCGGGTTATGATCGGGTTAAGGTCGGTATTCGGGTTTCTGAGTTGATCAGAATAACCCGTTTACAAGCATAATTAGAAAGAGTTACCCCTAACTTGCATAACCCGATTATTCTTAATCCATTTGGGAAAAAAAAATAAAAACCTTAGCCCATTATTAAATTATGGAGGCCACAATTATTTTTTTCCTGATTAAATGTTATTAGACTGTATTGGAAACAGGAATGTTAATTTAGTCATTTGATTATTAACTGACAAGATTCTGCTAAATTACAAGTAAATTAAATATGAATAGATACGTGTAACACAGCATGTCGTTTGTTTTTTGTCTGTCATTGGTTACTTTTCTTTCTTCCTGTTTTTCCTAATTTGGTCCTTGTCTAGTTAATTGAGTTACCCGTTCCACCTGTGCTCCTCACCTGTCCTGATTTCTCCCTAATGTGATCCTGTTTAAAAGCCCATTTAGTTTGTCTTGTCCTTTGTCCGATTGTCAAGGTTTATTTGAGTCTGTGACAACTGTCTGTATCCTGTTTTCTGTATATTTATAGTTCTTCGCAAAAGTACTTTGCTCGTCTTCGCCTACCTGAGTCTACAGACCCGTGACAATATGTGTCTGTGACCCAATAAAAATAGCTTATTTGTTTCCAGGGATTAATTTTAGAAATGAAAAAAGCATCATAAACAGAGCGTGAGGTTTCACATCACGCACAGCTTGTGCGAACAGAAAAAAACATAAGCTATAAAAGAAAAAGAGGCCTGTATGCCAAATATATATATTTTTGTAAATAAATAGAATTAACAAAACAAACAAAAAAAAAACCAACAAGTAGCAGCCTATGTGCAGAATTTCAGTTAATTTCTATGATGTGCTCTTGAAAGCAGCATCCAATTATGTACAGAAGCACAACTGTTTTTATTGTGTATGGACACAAAGTGGCTGTTTCCACTTTTATATGGGAAAAAAAAAATCAATTGATCCTGCCGGCGCCGTGCGCAGTAACGCATCAAATGCATTTTAACTTTCAAAGTATATCAAATTAAGATATTTATGTTTGCGAGGTAACTCATCTTTTTACAATTTATAAAATTTTAGATGCAATAATGTGAATATGATTTAATGCGGTTTTAAGGCACGAGCAAAACCACGAACACCGACGCAGTCTACAGGCTAATTCTATTATGTGACACTGCATTTATTTAACAATTCCTTTTGTTTGAAGTATCGATATAGAATTTATGCGCTAAAGTTAAACAGGAAAATACTGTGCCGACATTTACAAAATTCTATCGTCAATAAGAATTTCCATCAGCTATATCGGTAAGAAATTTGAAGCACTAAATATTTTTTCTGCCAAAACACCTTGGATGGAAACTTGGCTACTCTCGTGCTGCACATAAACAAAGTGTCAACAAACTATTTGGAAACGAACCCAGAGTTATGTGAATAGTGCATGCACTTTGTTTTTTCTGGGGCAGCAATGGAGTTTTTTCAAGTGTTTTTTGACGAATGTTTTATTAACAAGGCCCAGCTCAATGCTGGATTTGCACTTTTTTTTTTAACTAAAGATAGAGTGGTCTCAGCTATAAAAGATCCCCGTCACGATTCAGCACTGCAAACGGTAATTGAAATGGCATTAATGTATGTGTTTTTTTGGCATTCGGCACAAGTGCTTGTCACTCTTTGGCTGTGCATTCACTGCACGGCACGGCCACCAGGAGCTTGTTTTTTTTTCTGAGAGAATCGTAAAGCTGTACCTTTCTTTATAAATATTATAAAACTAAAGATTTTTTGGAGATATGACGGATGCAGTACTACTCTAAGATTAACATGAGATTGGGTGAAACTGAGTGTGTTATGCCCCATTTAAGTTAGAAAAAGTAAATGAAGGTGAGTGCTCAACAAGACACACACACACGGATATATGATAACTCAAATTAAAGTTTCAGGTTAAAATATTCTAGGTTTATGTTTATTATTATGTCATATAAATATTTTGGTTTTGATCTTTTTATGTAAATTCCAAGTATTTTACTATATACAATGAATCCCCTGCAAAAAAAAAACATTAGAAACCATCAACAGAATTGTTTATTGTTTTACTGGTTAGAATGGAAATTCTATTGATTTTTGACCCTGTTGGTCTCTACTGGTAATTGGTCACCTATTTTTGGTGTTTTTTGTTAAAACCACTAAATTCTAATGGAGCATGTCCTAAAAGTATTATGAAATGGTTAAACGTTGATGTGTTGTAATATTTTGTAATGGTATTTGTAGTGAAAACCTTTCTAAAAGTTTCTATTGTTCTGTCTGTTTTCAGCAGGGTTATTTGCCATAATTGCGATACATTTATTGCTGTAAAATTGTGAGATAGTAGCAGCTGTTTGTAGTTGTGGTTGGCCTTATTTGGGAAGAAAATCCAGGGTTATTTTTTACTCTCAGTCCGTCTCTGATTGCTCTTGCTTAAAGCACTTGGGAAATGAAAAGTAGTGTCTATATATCAGTTTGTTTCCCTAGTTTTTAGTGAAAGCCTGAATGATTAGTACCGCTATAGAAGAAACAGTGCTTCATTTGCTCACAAAATAGATTCTGCTTTCTTAAGACAAGTCTTAGCTCATTAAAGGAAGATCCTTGTCCTTCCTCAAAGAGCTCTTCTCCTGTTCTTCACCCACTGTCCTTCTAAATGAGTCACTGTGTTTTTACTCTCCACACCACTATTTGAGAAGCTTTAAACTCTAATTCCAGTGAAGCAAAGGGAAGAAAAACATGAGATGAAGGAGGTCACTGTGCTGTTTGGTTGAGGTGTTCGGTCGGCTGTGACTTTTAGCAAGCGAGAGGCTCCATAATTTCATTTGCCTGAGCTGTGATTCTGTAATATTGGCGTGTTGTCTAACATCCATGTCCCTAGCCGCTCTGAAAGAGGATGCTGCTTATTGCTTTTTGGAGAAGAATTCAATAAAGTGAGATTTGGATCTGAGGGAATAGTGACACCGAAGGACCTTGCAGGTCATGGACTAATGAATGTATCTCCTCTCATCTTGAGGGTTGTAAGTGCCTTAGCACCCTGCTAAAACTTGTTATCTGGCTGCACAGTCAATGCTCACGGTTTAGACCTCCAACGCCAGACTCAACTGCTTATCTTGAAACGCTACAGTACGCCTAGATATCATGGGAGGTCTGAGAACTAACTCTGGTTTGAGCTAAAATAATGTAATATGTGAGTTAGATGGTTTCTTTTGGTTTAGCCAACAACTGGCAACCTGGCATTGCTATAAAAAATGTTGTTTTGATGAAAAAATGACCAGTCTTATCTTCATCTGTGGCCACCTTCACACAGCAGCAGAATACGGTTGTCAATCCTGTATTTGAGTTCTTAATATGGTTCGTTCACACACAGTTTGGTTATTAACGGTGTGACAACCGCATTCTGTAACCGATCTCACGCCAGTAAAAGAAAGGATTGGACTACACTGCGAGAGAGAACCAATGCACGTCTACCATGTGTTACGTGATTTTATGTGCGCTTTCTGTAACGTACAGTGACAGAGAAATACACTGCGTGTGATCTGAATGTTTTAGATCCAGTCAGTTTTCCACCAGAGCCGCTCTCCCATCAGTTTTGTGTTCTGCTACACTCTCCACCCAAATTTTAACGCTGCTGTCAGTTAATAAAGATTTGACGGACTCTTGTCATGTCAGAAAGTGATAATACTTTCAGTTTTATGGACGTTTGATATTAGGCTACTTGGGTCACTGTGGCTATGGTTACTGGTCAGGAATATACAGCACAGATTCAGATACAGACAGAACTCTAATCACAAGCTACTCTGTAAACGAGACATTTCGAGACTATGCGGTTGTCCTTCTCAAGAACAGGACTGGCAACCGTATTCTGCTGCTGTGTGAGCGTACGTAGCCTGTATCTGTTCAAAATTGAAAAGAAACACACACAAAACATTATTTTAATATCAATCACAGGTGTTGAAGAAGGTTTCAGTATTTGTTTTATAATAGCACAATGATTTAAAGAAAATGTTTTTTCTTTTGCCTTTAATAGCAGCCATTTCCTACTTAATTTAGACACAAGACGTATTTTGTATTAATTGCCTCTAATTTTGTGAGGGTGCAAGAATTTTACATATTACGCTTAGTGAAACCAGCAAAACTAAGACCAAAATTTCACACCAGAGGAAAAGTGATGAATGGCACCACAGCTTTTGACGATGCCTAAGGCATTATTATAATAAATAAATTAATTAATTAAGCAGTTTTATTAGTTAGATTTGTCAACATATAAAATATTACAATTGAAATATGCAATTGTTACACATAATTGTCTGGAATAATGACAGAATTTTAATGTGACTGCATTCATTATCAAATCGTTTATCATCACAGTGAATGTGCTGAGAGGTCCAAAACTTTGACACAACTAGCGACAATCCTTTCAGCATTTTTCTAATCATAAATGATATTATTTGCATAAAAGCTTCTGTGAAATTGAAAATATTCTTAAGAGTTTTTGCAGCACTTGATATTTGCTATTTAATTTTACTTTTAGAAAACTGCTCTGTTCTATTTACTCCCAGAGTTGTCATTTGGGCTGAATCTTGTCGTATATTTCAAGCCAAAATACACTTAATTTGGTTTAATTCCTGTAGCATGTTTAATTTGGCTTAACTGCAGCAGTGTGCTTGTTTATTTCTACATTCTAGATTCCTCTTAGCTTATTTTGACATCTGATTTTGAGTGCTGACATCAGATGAGTTTTATGGCTCTCACACAGCGCAAGATGAATGTAATATAAATTGTTGCACTCTCCAAATAATATGCTCGAGCTATGCCAAAAAATCTCTCCAAAGTAGCGAGAGGCCTGGCACGCGTTCAGAGCTGACACAATTGGCCAGTAATGCACTAATGACTCTCAGTGTAAAAACAAAAGGATGGGAGAGGGAGGGGAAGAGAGACTTCGCCATCACTTTCATCAGGTGCCTCGCTAGACTGCAGAGTTCCAGCTAATCCAGCTCTCTGGAAAGTGTTGGGGGGGGTCGATGCAATCAATGCGCAATGCCCCGATGCAATCAGAAACAAGCAGGGCCTGAGCTCCATGCTCTTTAAACACCAGGGAGCTCTTTATGATTACACTGTCTGACAGCGGCTGTGACAACTCACTGCCTATTAGCCAGCGGCATCTTAAACATGTCTGCGCTGTCCCACATGACATGAATGAGCCCCTCGCACTACCACAACAAATCAATCACTAGATAATCAAGCAATCACGGAATAACACATTTATTTGAGGAATCCGATTGTTCTTTTGTTTTTCCGTACAAATGAATAAATAATACAAAATGGCACAATGAAGTGTTTTGCATGTACTTTTTTGCACTGCATTGTTTGTTTACAGAAATGTCTTGGATAAAGTGGTGTTTTGCTGTTGTTGTTGTTTGGGTAACACCTTACAATATGATTCATTAGTTAACTTGAACTACAATACTACAGCATTTATTAATGTTAGTTAATGCTAATTTACCAATGCATTATTGTGTAACACAGAAGACTGTATAGAGTGAACTGTTTATTTGAATATAAATCTGATGAACAATAATCCTAGTATCCTAGAGCGAGCGATCTCCTGATCGCTCTAATGCTACACGGACTCAGGGGACAGGTGAGGAAGCAAGTTAAGTATTTCAGGTAGTCAAACGAGTGGTGTGCACACGGGGAAGCAGGTGAACAGGCCAGGTAAGTACCTCATCAGTAGTAGCATCAGTAGTTCCCTTGAAAGTAGTTGGCGATCTCCCGATCGCTATTGTGCTTTCTGGCACACTAAGAACAGGTGAGTTAACCAGATAAATATTTTAAGAAATATCGCAAGTGGGTTTTCTCACGTTTCGCTCTCCCTTCGTCAATAGCCAGTACCCTCGAACGTAAGTAGATGGGGTAAACATGATTCCTGGTGCTCGGTGCAGGTAAGTGCTGTGAGGATTAAAAAGCTTTGCAAGGCACAACATCCACGGTAATGTGAAGATCATCTCAACCATAAGAAAAGGTACAAAGAGTACAAGTAAGGGTTGTTACCTCGAGCTCAGCTGTCTACTCTCTGGCCTGAGCAGCTTAAGTACAGCAGGCTTTATTGGTCACCAAAAGTTAATTTAATGGTGTGGACCCATGCAAACTTACCATGCAGAAACATTGCTTGTGCTATATGTAGAAAACGCAGACCTGCACTGTGCCCAGCTAAAAAAAGAAAATCCATAATGGATTAGGCAATGGAAACAGCATTATAATGAAAATACAATTAAATAATTCAAATGTATTATTTTGTACAATATTTTGCTATGCATCAGTGTTATTTTAGTATTATTTATATGCTAATGTTTTTATTACTATTTTAAATTACCTTTATTTTTTATGTTTTTAGTTTTCATTTTCATTTCAATCAGTTTATTGTCCTTTTGTCTTTTTTAATATTTATGTTTTAATAGTATTTAGGTTTTATTTATTTAGTTTGAGTTTAATTTTTCTTGACTTTCAGTTGCTAAGAATATTATTTAAAAAAATATATTTTATTTAATTTTATTTCATTTTATTTTATATATAAAAAAAATAATCCTATATATTTTATGCATCTAATAATGCTTATAGTTTAAAGGTTTAAATGTTAGAAAATGTTAATATTGTGTGCTATAAATGTTTATCCCTATTATGATTATCAAGCCACTAGATTATTAAATACATGATTTTATTAGCATTCAAGACCCCAAATATGAAGACATTAAAGGGGTCATCAGATGCCTATTTTCCAAAGGTTGATAGGATTCTTTAGGCTCTTAATGAAAAGCCTATGCAGTTTGGTAACAATTTCTCAGTGGTAATGTACAAAACACTTTTTTTTTTACCCTGTGAAAATCATCTCTTTATTTTCCTTTAAATGCCAGACTCCATTCCAGACTGAACCGAAAACAATTCCTGTCGGATGATCTGAGGTACAACTCATGTTGGTGAAACAAGCAGTGTGGGAAGTTTAATTCTGTTGTGCATTTGAGCAAATAGAGATGTCTGCCTTAGCAAGAAGCGCTAATTATCCTACACGATAACACGTCTCACAAAACACCAATTATTTTTATTTGGCATCACAGCGAATAGTGCTGATAATTCTACCATGTATCAGTGTAGTAGTCAGACAGGGATGTTCTCACTTTATCAGGGCCAGCGTTCCATCATGATGCCAGTTAATGCAGTTTCATTTGAACGCAACCTGCATTCCTCCTCGGATGCAAGATAAGAAAATGAATTAGTCGGGGTTTGGGGCACGTCATTAACGGAGGTCTTAGAACATATTAAACCTGAAACATATCTGAGCTGATTGACCTAGGTGACAAATCCATATCTCTCTCCGTCTGAAGTTAACAGTGCAGGGGCCCTCGGGGTCTCTGCTTGTAATGAAGAGCCACTCTTTATCTTCCAAATCAATGCGGAGGCATATTAAAATGTCTGGTTCATGCACTCTGTCTTGTAACTCATGATTGGAAAACTCTAAATTGTTCACCTCAATGGTGCTTTTGTTGTATTTAAGATTTTTGGACATTTCCTGTACATTTGTTTCTCATTTTGTTGTAATATTATGTATATTATTATATAACCGCTTGATTATGTGGACTGTGAAAAAATGTTTTGTAAATAAATATCACTAGAGTACATTATACAAGCAAATAATTGTTTAAGTTGTTCTACCTCAAAATGTATTATTTTCCATTTCTTTGTAAATAAACGTGAACTTCTTTCTGAAATTCTTCTATTGAAATTTTCTCATGTTAAAAAAATAATTATAACCTGAAGTTGTGCCAATCACATTTACACACTCGTCCAGCGTAAAAAATCTAATTAAAATGAAAAAAAAAAAAATCTGACCAGGTTTTTTGTTTCTGCATACATTTGATAGGAAAATACGGCAAATATGAAAAAATGGAAAATCGCATATGAAAATGTTAGATTAAGGGTTCTAGGAACTCTACACAAAAAAATACCGAATAATAATATTAATTAACTGTTACTATGGTTACGGTTTGGCTTACTTAAGGGATACCAAAGACTGTAGAATACCCAAGACGTGTCACTCGTATGGTTTTGAATGGAGAAGAATGCAACGCTTAAAACGGCCGATCAATCACAGGAACCCCGCCTTCTAAATAAAATAGCCAATCGCTGATCTGTGAAGTCAGAGCATCACCCTGCGTCGCGCCATGTCTTTAAAATTCGAACACATTGTTTTCTATGGGTGTACGCACACCAGCGGCGCAATTCGCCGTCTGTCCGCGGCGCCCAGCTACGACTCAAGACGCTGTTCAAATTCCTGCCGCGTCACAGAGCGCCGCCTGCATTGTTATATATTAAATAACATCATAACATATAGAAAAAATATGTAGCATGTTTTAGTAGAGCAAACAAATCATATTATAGAATGTGCGCGTCTGGTGTGCG
>JAUCNO010000425.1:0-25312 GCA_032353835.1 Enteromius viviparus
ATATATACTTTAATATACTATTACATTATAAGCCATGCTTACAAATGTAGTATTTTGATAATATTTTATAGTATTTTACAAGAGAGAGAGACAGAGAGAGAAACAACAACAACAAAAGAACTGTTAAAATGCTACAGTAATTCACATTCCAGTAAAATTTTACAGTAAACTGTTTTCCCCCCAGCATTCCCTGCGTTGCATTTCAAATTTTACTTGAATTTAATGTTTTATCTTTATAGTTTTTCTTATCAGTCATGTTTATTAGGGTTGTGTTACAACTAACGATAAATGAATGTTTATGGCATATTTGCTCACCATGATGGTGTTTATTGATTGTACAGAAATCCCTTCTATACAGTATATCTTCATATTTAAAAGCTGTTTGTGATGGACTTTGGTTCATCATGTGACTTTATCATCATCACCACCAGCATTTTATACTTCTCAGTGTATTACAAATTAAGATTTCAGTACATTTATAGGTTGGTAGATTAACATTATATCAGTTAATGAAATCACAATATTTAACTGTAAATTTAACTTAAACTGTAAAACCCAAAACGCTGTTATCATATATTTTTACGGTAGAATTTCAGCAACCGCAGCTGCCAGTTTTTTACCGTTAATCTTAAGGATTTTTTTTTTTACAATGCATATATTTCAGTGCTGTTTAACATTATACACATTATATACTGTAGATATTGACTGAATTCTGAGTTGTATTGAACTCAGAATATTCCTTTGATGAAAGTGAGTGACTGCTAATCAGCTGTGTTTAGTACAGCATATTCTAACTTTCAGTGTTTTAGTGTTGTGTTGTAGAGTGAGCTGGATTGAATCTCTTGGGAAACTTTGAGCAGGTTTCACGCTGAGCAGTTTTCATTAGTGAAAGCTGACATCTGAACGCGTTCAAGTTGTGTAGCGCTTGTACACCTGACAGAACAAACGCTATATGACAGCTCGCTCCTTCATTAATGTCAAACACACACATACCTCCACGTCTGTGCTCCAGCACAGTAAGCAGTGTCTAATGTTTAGCCGCACTTTCTCACCTCTATATAGATGCCAGGACATTCAGATATCGCATAGATAGACACGCTCTTAATTGGCAGTCTGTGAAAGATCTGTGCAAGGTGTTTGATGAATGAGGGAATATGGCATGGATCGGTGCTCAATCCCTGCTGAAGTGCATCGATTAGGGAAGACTGGGAATGACACCTGGCAAATTTTCCTATCATCATGATGGCACGAGCAAAAGAATACAGGGACTAAAACAACTTAGTCTTAGTCTGGGCCTTAAAAAGTATTGCTTTTTTTTTGTCATTTATAAATTGTTATATTTATACCATTTTGTATTAAACAATTATTAGATTTTGTCATTTTAAATCATTTTAAAGAAAAAAAGAAGTCTCATCCTCACTGAGACAACTTTTTTTTGGTCAAAAATACAGTAAAAATGCAACTGTGTTTTGGCAGTTAAAATAAAAAAAACTGTTTTATTTTAATGTGTTTTACTTTTCTTTTTTTTTCATTGATGCCAAAGCAGCCATTATTCCAGTCTTCAGTGTCATACAAACCTCCAAAAATCATTTATATATGCTATTTTGGTGCGCAAGAAACATTTCTTATTATTATCAATATTCAAAACAGTTGAGCTGCTTAATATTTTTTTGTGATACACTGTTTATTTTTTTCTCAGTAATCCTTCATGAATAGAAAATTCAAAAGAACAGAACTTGATAGAGAAATACATTAACATATTTATTTATTTTAAATTGTCACTTTTGAACACTTGCACAGCCCAATTAATGCTGTTGTTTGAAACTAAATTTATTTGAGGCTACACCAAATTTTGTTTTAGTAAAATTAATTTGCCATTTTTAGTTTTGTGAATATATATATATATATATATATATATATATTTAATTTTCTGTTATTTATGGATGTTAATTGTATTTTTTTTTCATTATTATAATTATAATTATTTATCAGTATTTACACCATAGTGAAATCTTCTGTAGTATTACCATATTATTTATTTATTTAACTGTGACTTTTGATCAGTTGAATCCTGCTAAGGATGTAGTTTAAAACTCTGGGTGAATCTCAGTGTCTTTTAGTGTAAAGGACAAAGAAACTTGAGTCACTAGCGCACTTTGGAGAATGTGAAATTGGACCTAGCATACAGAAAAAGTCTGACTTAAAACAACAGCTGTGCGACATTTTGATTCGGCTCTCAGTCGACTTGCTAGCAAAAATATTCCAATGATTTTGAGCAAATCATTACATGCATTTTACATTTACTTGATATTGACCCTCACAGAGTTCCTTGAATAGTCAAATAATACATTAGTCATCTGAACCAGCAGGTCATGATCCTTCATTTAATTCTTTTTACTTGCGAGATGCTTGTCGTTTACAGGATCTTGATCCCTTTCATTTTGTTCTTTGGAATAACAATCTCAGCTGAGCGAACACTAAACTGTAAATGTCATGGTATGAGTTGCAGTGTTGTGTTTCCATCAAAAGAGCACAACAGCCTGGTAATTGTTGGCGAAAGTGAGATTAGCAGGGATTTGGGATGTTCTGGCATCAGAGAAACGGCTCTACTCGTCCACAGTCTTTTGTGGACAGCTTTTGAGACACGATGAGGTTAAGATTCCCCTTGAGTTAATAAAATAAATATCAGCGTATCTGCAGAGATATAATCTTCATAAATCCATTAGGGCCTCTTTGTTTAACTCCCATAGGGTCCGTGGCTTAATTTTCCCATGTCGGAGGCTTGGGGTAATGTCTTTTTAATGACACTATCCAGGATCCTGTCATGAGCTGGGTCATCAAACAAATCTCCTACCCTCTCTTCCTCTCGCTCTCTGTCTTGTCAATACATGATGTTAATATTCATGTCAAAGTGCTTTAGCAGGGGCCCAACAGTTCTCAAGGGTCACATTAGCTCTTGTTCCGAGTGGTTGCACAAAAAGCCGGTTGGAAAATACTTAAGTTACGATACTAAATTTAAATGTGCAAAATTCAGAGAAGAAAAAGTGTCTGACTTTCATGTGTAAACTCGAATTGAAGTGGTGAGGAAGGGATTTACTGAATTTCAAAACCAGCCCGGCTATAAAATATGATCTTAAATGCACTTTTATAGAAATGTTACTGTCGCCTTAAAATTAAAATTGCAATTATGAATCTGGCTTACTATACCTTAACCCAAGATTGTATATATCAATGAAGTTCACTCATAGAAAAGGAAGAATATGGCAGAATAAAGGTCCACCAACCACGAAAACTATAAAGATAACAATAAAGATAAAGCTCTAAAAATCGTTCTCAATATTCATGAGTCCACACCATAGCTATTACGATAAAGACACAGAGAAATGATATTGTTGGAATCATTTTCAGCCAGCAAAGAATCCATCTTGCTATAAGGAGCAGGACAATTTAAAGCAGCAGACACGAGTGTGCTTAGAATAAACAGACAATATCATTCGCTGGTGTGGATGCTAATACCGTTATCTTTATAGTTATCTCTGTAGTTATCGAGCTTCGTGAGAACAGGCCTCCTAAATACAAGAGCCAAGAGCCAAAGTCATTGCATCTCTAATAAGAAGCTATAGTTTGCAAACAGTCAGTGTCCTGAGATGCATGCTCATTAAATAAAAATAATTAACAATATTTATGTGTCATTTGAAGTATGTGTTTAGTTATGAACTAAATGTGTTAATCATAAACCATTGTGAATGGTGCATAACCCTGTTAATCATATAGAAATCAAAAACACAGACACCACTATAGAGATTGCATTATATTTCCAAAAATATATGTACAGTCTATTACAAAGGTTACAAAGCAAAAGCAAAAAAATGGTCTATGTAACAAGAAATCGTCTAGGTAAATGACCATACAGTTTCTCAACTGGGGAAAATACTTTTTTTGATCAACGAATACTCTCCATACTCTTGTCACAGAAAAATAAATAATAAATCGACAATTCATTTGTACTGTACATTTTTTCCAACCTAAAAGAGAAAAGAAAGAAAAAAAAAAACTTCTAAAATGGAAACCTATTGGCTCTCTTTGGTCCTAAATGAGAAATTATTTACAACTGAAAGAGTGAGGGTGACGAGAATCAGCTGCATGTGAGATAGAAAAATATAGTGCATTTTCAATGAGCTCACTACAGAGTACTTGAGTGAAAAACAAAGAAAAGAAACCACAATTATAAATAAAATATACAAGTTTTACAGCTAGAACATATACAAATCGTCCTCTGGTTTGAGATTACTCTGACACAATCAACAGTGCTGAACTCTTTGGAATATTCCACTTCACTTTTTGTCTAGGTGGGCTCTCTAGCGTCTTTCGAGAAGTCTTTAATACCCTGCTGCACCGTGAACTCAATCAATCCACGGCGCAAACCGTCTTGACCGAAAACTCCGCTACCATCAAACCAGAAAAGTTCGAAACGGCACAAAGCAGAAAAGGAGAAAAACTGACAGATTTGTCATTGACCCGTACGGTGGCCTCAATGTGGGATTGATTGAATCCAGGCGTTAATCTCAAATTGGCTCAAATTGCTGTCTCTACAAGGGCCCCGGATCCGAGCGGAGAGGGTAAGGGCCTGCGAGGGGGCCCCCGGGAGGCCAGAGTGTGAGATCAGAGCGTGTGCGGGGAGGCTGATCTGAGTGACTGCAGCTATTGCCGAAGCTCGGGAGGTTTGTGCTGACCGAGAGCCTTTCCGCTCGCATTCAATTCAAAGGCCTGGCGTGGGCTCAATGCTGAGGTTAGCGAGATGGAAGGATAGCGGATCGGAGATGGGCCTCTAACCAGGCTACGATATGATCCGCATGAGACAAACCAGCTGGCTTCACAATGGAGACGGCGTGGTAAACGATGGCTTTTTTTGAAGCGCCAACTGTTTGGCTAAATCCTCCAGTCATGCTGCGCTCCAACGGCTCCGCCTTCGCTTTCTTTCTAATCAAGAAAAATGCCACATGTTGGCACGGCTGCTGTGGTTAATGGCACTAGCTCCCCAAAATAATGAAAAACACGTAGTGTGTGTTTAAAATATGTTACGTTAAGGTTTCCTAGTAAATAAAACAAAACTACTTCAGCTCGAAGATCAATAAAAAAGCTTTTGTGTCAGCCCGGCTAATGAAAGGTCTACAGTACTCCTTAAAGTATTTAACACTAAAATGCGTAACATTTAATTGTCAACGAAACATTCAGTTGAGCGTGGAAGGCTGTTATGGCACTAAAACTTGAGCGTAAACCTCATCTTTGAGCTCAGCACAACAAAAGGGTGGAAGAAACACACCAAAGATATAAATTCACCAACTCTTTTTGATCAAACTTCACAGCACTGCTTCTGATTTCCAAGCAGTACATGAGTAAAAGTCTATACAGCACCTCGAATTATTGCTCATGTTGGTCAGTCTCTCCCTAACTCAGCCATGATCTCACAAAGTATCTAAGTACCTAAAAATAAGAGCAATAGTTGACTTGTTTTAAGGCAGTATTACTCCTTTACACCACAACATTGTATGATTTAAAGTCGGTCACCTGCTAGGAAACCAACTGATTCTAAACCAAAATGATACTGTGGATGAAACCATTCAATTAAAATAGCCTAATTTTTTTTTTTTTTTTGTATCTTTATGGAAACATGTATTCATGGTAAATAATATCAATATCAAAAAGGACACATTCACCAACAGCACTGATAAATCCATTCATGTGGTAAATATAAACTTATAAAGAATATTGCCACCATAATAGTTGTTCTTACATTAAAAAAAAACTCCACCCAAAGTGGTTAGCAATTCTCTTTGTACTAATTCACATCTGAATTGTCATGTAGGATTGTAAAATATACCTAACCGTCTGCTCGGACTGTTCTTAAACACATCCAGCCACCCTCGGGAGCTTAGCGTAACCAAGCAGCGGGATATTTCTGCTTGCTATAAAAGACCGCCTCGGCCCGACTCTCCATCAATGCTTCAGTCTGGAGAGCGCTTCATGTAAATAGTGCTGGCTGGAGAAGACAAACCTCCTCTGTCGATTTTCAGCCTCTGGTTCTGTATCTTTCCCTCCAGATGAGACGTTTTACCCTGTTGTCAGTTCCGTAACACAATCCGAGAAAACAAGTTAACACAAATCGATCGAGTAGAAGAGTAACGTCCCACATTGTCTTAATGTGGATATTACAAACCAAAGCAAAAGAAATCGCTGCAAAATTCACTTCTTACGAACTGGATTTGCTTATTTTTATATTCAAAAAAGAAATCAGTGAAATCTATAGCAACTATGAGCAATTCAACCTTTTGTGACGATAAAGACAGTCCGTACAAAGCATAAAAATCCTCTCGAATGCTCCATCTCAATGACGCGATGAGTTCTTTAGAGCATCCAGAGGTCGCTGTCCGTGTAGGATTCTCTCTCTCTTGCCCTGTTTTGCGTTTTCTCTCCGTCTCTTGGTTTCCAGCACCTTCGCCAAAATCATTCGCCAGTAACAAAGGAATGATTCTGTTCTACCAGTTCTGGAAGGTTAATCTCACCGCAAGGGTGCGGAACGTTTTTTTTCTTTGTTGTCGATTTGTTTTTTCATTTTTTTTATGCTGTCACACACATTGCGGTGCTTTCCTGGAGAGTTCTGGTTCATCCGACCGGGAAGAGTTGCGGACGCCCATCACACTTGAACCCCCGTGCCGTGAAGATGCAGCATCTGGGCTCTCATAGTCTGTATACTGCTCATGATCTTCTTCTGATGGCCCACCAAGGAGATTCCCAAACTCATTACATCCCTAAAGCAGAAACATAACGTTCATAAATCACAGCAATGGAGCATGAAGCGCCTGAGAGGTATTTCATTACCGAAGCAAAAGGAAACTGAGAAAAGGCCATATTAACTATAACACGATGAGTCTGAGTATGAGTCAAAGAGATCTGATTAAAATGCAGCGCAATGTCAGGATGGCATTGTGAACGAGAGCTGAGGGCTGAAATTACTTCTAGAAAGATCATGCATTTCTATAGAGCGTGTGTGCAGGAAGATCATAGCAAGGCACTCTTACTCGATAGTCATTCTAGCGACAGATTCGAGCGAGCTGTAGCCGGCAGCTGTGAAGTTGTCTATGTATCTCTCCATCTTGATGGCTTCCAACCACTCACTGACCAATCGGAAGGAGGCGAAATCTGGAGTGTTCTGGTCAAGCAGTGGGCTTATGGGTCTGAGGAAAAGAAGAGACACATATGATGGTTATGAAGGCACAGTACCATTATTTCTAAGTACAATACAGTAGCTCCGGCATATGATGGTGTCTTCAGTTGACCTTTAATGCCCATGTAATGCCTAAAATATCTATGTGAAGGGTCAAACATGTTAAAATCAAAAATTTATCAAAAAATGTTGTCCATAGAAAGCATATTAAATGTAAGTAAAATGTCTACTTTTAAGGTTTCAATTAAGAAAATGTCAAAATTTGGTTGAAATAATGTCACATTGTCATTTAGTGTAACGCAATCTTTTTGTAAAAATTCAAACATTATTCTGACTTGTTAAAATATATATACAAGAATTAGGAAGTTGTGTTTTAAAAGAGTAAAAATAATCTTACTGACAAATGGGCAAATCTTAAAATAGAGGCACATTTAAAAACATTAAAAATAATTACAACTAATTAGTATTTGGGGTGGAAGTAATTTCTCTTTTAATTTTAATCAATAAATTGCCTGAAATATGCCTGACAAGATTGTTACACTGAATGCCATTTTAGTGGGTAAATTTAATAAATCAGGGAAAAAATGTGTGATATTTATTTTTGGCTCCGAAAAATCTGCAATTAATTTAAACAGAAAACTTGGCCAATTTATTATATTTTATAATCCTGCAATACAGACCATGCTAATAATGTAAATAGTTTTGATTACTTTAGTATTTTCTTTTTTTAATTTCAGAATTTTTTAAATGAGGTAATACTGCTTTTGAATAGTAAAAAACAAACTTGGCCTGCTTCCTTTCTTTCTATTTGTTTTACTGCATGTAATTAGTTTCTTTGTCTCAATCAATCACATGAACAACCTGAAGCTGGAAAACTGGAATGTTTACTTAATTGAGAAATATTAAAAGGCTGCATGCCATTGTTAAAGTTTATTAAAGTAATTGTTAATTGAATAAGTATTCTAAATAAGTAGGAGGTGTTCAACAGCACAATGTTATCGCAGTGTTGTTGTAACTGAGAATAATGAAATCTCACTGGTACCGTGCCAACCCTAACTCAGACAAGGACACATGGTTTATTGTATTCACATTGTAGTGATTTAGTGAACTGTATATTTGCTTTACTTGTAAAAGATAGTTGGTGGACCAAGGGCTTCTTCTATAAGTTATAAAGGTCATATCTTCAATGTGAGACACGGATTCAGTTCTGATTGTAAACACACTTCCTTCCTCTGTCTAATACAACACCAGGGACTGGAGTTCCCACAAGGCTTTAAAGTCTCAAACACTCATTATGACAATTGATTTAAAGTCCTTGTTATTGAACATGAAGGCATGGAGGCTGTTTCGCTTTATTGATTCCCCGGGATTTATCTTTCATCAGTAAACCCTAGCGGATAAATCAAATGCCGGACAGATGGAATTGTTCGCAAATTTACTTGCGAACCTATAAAAGGGCTCAAAGACATTGCAGGGAGGTGCAGGAGTATAAAACATAACAAGCAACTTCCATACGTCGTAAAAACAAAGCTGGTTCGTGAACGGCATCGTTTTCCTTGAGTAGAGATGGATAACGGCAGGCAGTAGAAAAAATAAAAATACTGAACGGGCGTCCTCACCGTGTACACGTTCCCATTGGTGTTTTTAAGGTGTTAGGATTGCGTATCATTTTGTCCAGGATGCCGACGATCTGGTCGAATTTGGGCCGGTCTGCTCTGTCTTTCTGCCAGCAGTCTAACATGAGCTGATGGAGGCCAGGAGGGCAGTCCATGGGGGCGGGAAGACGATATCCCTCCTCTATAGCCTTTATGACCTGAAAGATCAGAGTGAGAGATGGAAAATTAGAAAAGGTCTGAAAGGAAACCGATTGGTTTGGAGACATAGATACAAAAAGAGCGAGTAGCTTAGCCATTAGCATCCAGAGCGAAATGTACACAGAGCCTGCCTGCACCTCCAGCTCTCCATTTACTCATCCTTTAATCAGGCCTCTGTAAACAGCAGCTTTGCTGGATAAATCTGTTGTGGTTTACCTCCAGCATTACAAACTACGACACAAGGAAAAGTAGGCTAACCAGATGTGATTATTCTTGCTTTGGTTATTGGAGGGCGCGTGAGTGCAAGAAAAGGGCACCACTAAAACTGGATGTGAATGAGACAAGTGCACTAAAAGCCGTCTGTTCAACAGCTGCTTGTGACTGTCATAATATCGGGAGTCTTATCTAATTAACTGGCTAACAGGGTTATGGTTTAAACCGAAGATGAACGCATTGGCACTTGGGTGTCTGTGCAGTTGACTCGCTCCACATGTCGGGGTTTATGAATGCAAAGGGACCATGAAAAAATAAAACCACCTGTTCTTCTACTCACTAAGAGTTCTGGGTTAATGCTAAATATGCAGTACTGTTTGAAAGTTTGGTGTTGGTAGGATTCTTTAAAAAGAAATTAATATTTTTTTTGCAGTTAGGGTGTATTTAATTTATCAAAAGTGAGAGTAATTATTGTTATTTTGAACTTTAATTACAATATTAATTGTAATTGAAAATTAATTGAAAATTGCAATATTAAGCAGCATAATCGTTTTCAAAATAAAAACAAAAATATTTCTTGAGCAACAAATCAGCATGATTTCTGAAGTACACTGTGATACTGAAACCTGCTAAAAATTAAGTTTTGCCATTTTTTGGCATCTGTTTTTTCTGTATATTTCATGAAATAACAGTATGATGAGCAAAAGAGACTCAGAAACGTGGACTAACTGTTAGAATTCCTTGAATCTGAGTTGACTAAACTAAACAGAGAAAGGCTTGTCCAGATCTATGATTTTTTCCTCTCGTCTACTCCAGAGGAATAGTAGAAGACTGTTTATTTTCCCCAAATCCTCATCTGCTATTCTTGTCGTGTCTCTCCAAACAAGGCTTGAGCTTCGGAAAGAAAAGTGTCAAAACAGAAAGAGTTGAAGAAATGTAAATATTTCCTTCTTTTTTAGCAGCCCTCAAGGAGTTGTTCGCCTCCCCCTCAAAAGGGTATAAAAACATCTGACGTTGAGCCCTGACAAGTATCAAGACTCCACTGAGGCAAATGTTCCAACGCCAAAAAAATAATAACATTAAAGACTGCTACTAGCTAGTCGCTACCACTGAGAGCTACCGTTCACTAGTGAGCAAAGAATTACAAGTCATCATTAGTCTCAGTGATAAGGGCTTTTTACCTTCTCTCAGGATGTTCAAGCTTGTGTAATTTTGACAAAGAATCTGCATACACAAGACAAGTGCCTACATACAGCGGCAGATTAACAAGACTTCCCCTCATACATATCGTTAGCCGTGACCATATCTGAATTTCAATCCGCTTCAACTTGAAAACCCTGCACGCGTGTGATCAGAATGATGAACGGCACTTTGCTGTCCCAATTTCTTTGAGACAAAAGCTCGGCCCGCAGATCGTTCAGAAGGTTTTGCATGGCTAAGCAGATATCTTTGAATTGATTGAACTCTGCTAATGATGAATTTGGCGCGCATTATCATTTCTCATTATAAAGGTTGAAAGTGTAGCAGAATACAAAAACGAATTCTACAAGCAAAACACAGGTTTCTGCAGATCCATTAAACCTTTTTATGCTCAAAATGTATCATTAAGACAAGGTCACTGCTGACACCTGTGTTGATACCCAGCTAGAAAATTTTAAGAGTCTGATGTCCTTAACTGTTCGAATACTTGAATACCTACAGATTACGTTCACAGAGTGAAAAATAGGCCTTTTGGTGCAAGCTGTGGTTTTACAAGGCCATAAAGTAAGCTGAACGAGCAAGAGAATTGCAAGAGAGTTTCTGAATTGATCAACTATGTATAATGGCTTTATTAAAAAAATAATTAATGTAGCAGGAATTTAAAAGATGATCACAGAACAAACATGGATTAGTGCAGTGATAACGTGAACTGATATTAGCATCCTAACTAATAATAACGATACATTTTTATTACTGCTGTCAAATGATGAATCATAATTAATCACATCAATATATGTGTTTACTGTTCATATTTATTATGCATTTATAAATAAAAAAAAATATATTTATATAGAATATAAAAATATGATATATAAATGTATATACATGTAAATATATTGTGTATTTATATACACATAATAAATATATATATAGTACACATATTATGTAAACAAAACCTTTTATTTTGAAAGTGATTGATTACAATTAATCATTTGACAGCACTCATTTTCATATAATAAAATATAATTAGTTTTAATTATTTATATTTTTTATATTATATTTAGAAAATAATCCCCCCATGTATTTATTATTATATAATATAATATTCGTAGAGTATTTGACTTGAATTAATAAAACATTTAACTGCAAAAAAACAGTAACTTACATCTTGATTGGACATGTCCCAGTAAGGTCGTTCTCCGTAGGACATGACCTCCCACATGACAATCCCGTAGCTCCATACATCACTAGCTGATGTGAATTTACGATACTGGATGGCTTCCATTGCTGTCCACCGAACTGGGATCTTTCCACCCTGTTTAGTGAATAAAACTCCCAATCAGTACACTCAACCAGAGAAGAGTTAAAAGGCACTGTATTGACATCGAGTAACACTGTAGCATCACAATGCAGCACAGACAGTATCTATATTTGTACTCCTATCTGATGCACGGATTGATTTGTTTATTCTGAGAGCGCCGTGGGCCTCCAAGGCAAGGTAGGAAAAGACAGCAGCTTAATTGACTCACCGTCGTTGTGTAGACAGCTTCGGGATCGTCGTCAATCACTCTGGACAGGCCGAAGTCGGACACTTTACATACGAGATTGCTGTTGACAAGGATGTTTCGCGCCGCCAGATCGCGATGGACGTAGCCCATGTCTGAGAGGTATCTCATGCCGGCCGCGATACCACGCAGCATTCCCACCAGCTGAATCACAGTGAACTGCCCATCATGTTTCTGTGCAAGCACAAACAGACAAACGTTGTCTATCCATCAGACACACACTCCATCCTCCACATGGGGGGCTGACAGTAACACGGCCCGGGAATGAGCAGTGAAATGGTAAATCACAGTGGGTGTAATGAACAGAACAGAAAAGATATTGTATTCACTGACCAGATTGTCTAGGGTGGTTTATACGTACCCTGAGGAATGCATCTAATGAGCCATTTTCCATGTATTCAATTACTATCATGACTGGTTTTCCTGAAAGAGCAAAGAACAGACTCCATTAAAGTGAAGTGCGGCCAACACACACTGTACAAAAGCAGTAATGAGAAACAATTCGCAGACAATTCTACAACACTAGATTCACTTTAGCCTGTCGGCTGGGCTCTTCATAAACGGTTTCGGAGTGTGCGCTCTCCAAAAATAATAATAAATGACCCTCAGCCACTTGTAATATTATCTAAATTACAAGATCAAATCATAACAATATGATTTCACAAATGAACTTACGGTAAGTCATTAATCTAAGAGTTTAGAAGATTAATTGTACGCTTTAAAAGTTACATTCCAGCCGGACTAAAATGATGATTTGTCTCGTTTAAATGTCATGTACACACTTTAGTCTGACTTAAATTGCACCAGTCTGGTTTTTGCAAAGTCAGACTAGTAGATTTCGATATGGTCATTCTAATGTTCATCCATTCATTTCTTGAAAAATTTTTGTGAAAAAAGAACACTTTAGCAAGTAATGCTAAAGATTACTTTAAATTCATGTTAAATGCAACTTTGTAAACATTGCAGTGCTTTTTGATATAGTGACAAAGTGTTAACGACATAATTTTTGGGTGAATTACCCCTTTAAAGTACATTTAAAATCATTGTTTTAATATTTGTTGTTGTGCTTTACTTGTGCTAAAGCTTTCAATTTAATATTACAAAATGTACTTTTTAAAAATGTCAAGAAAGTCAACTTAAGTACACTTAAATACATTTTTTTGTATACATTTCGTGTATTTTTTATTATTATTATTTAGTATTTACTTTTCATTTATTTTAAGGAGTGCTTGTTACACATTACATGTACCTACTGTTATAATAACAATAAATTATGCAGAATAACATGCAAGTAACCCTAAGCCAAATCCTAACCATATAGTAGACTGACACAACATGAGGTTGTATTTATTTATATAAAGACCTTATATATATATATATATATATACTGTAATTAATAATACACAGTATTCAATGTATAATTACACTGTAATAAGGGCACCTTATTACCGAATTTTAATTTTGAAGTTCATTCAAGCATACAAAGCTGCTCACCTCTGGTGACAACGCCCTCCAGATGGACAACATTGGGGTGATCAAACTGGCCCATTATGCTAGCCTCACACAGGAAGTCCCGCCTTTGTTTTTCAGTGTAGCCTACTTTCAGGGTTTTTATGGCAACTGACATGTCCCTCTTTCCCGGCAGCTTCAGTCGTCCGCTGCACACCTCTCCAAACTCTCCTGTGAAGCACACAACCACCCGCGAGCTGAGTTCCAGAGATCCGGGCCACGTTTGACACCATTGCCTGTACCTGCTCTGCTTCATTCACATCAGTCACAGCAGCAGCAGGATTCAGCATTATATGATGCTATGCATCAGTACACAGGGGAGTGCAACCAAGAGAGCAGATAATTGGATATGCTATATAGAGGACACGATAACACACTTATACGGTTTGTAACTAAAAGCGATGCGGCAGCAATTCATCAATAGCTATGCATTTATGGGCATCCTGGCCTTAAGAAAAGACATATTAATTATAAACCAATCCTACAGCAGCGCTATCAATAACAAGGGGCCAGAGAGATGCTCTGGCCGCTATCGAGAGTGTAAATATTTGGTTGTCATTGTGATAAATGAGAGAGGTGTGTGACTAAAGCGAGGCAGCGGAGAAGACAAGGGAAGAGCTCACCTGCGCCGATAACCCTCTCAATCTTAATGCAAGAGGCATCCAGCTCCTTTGCGAACTGATGGACAGCCCTGTTCGGGTCCTCGTAGGTTTCAGGGTCAATGTAGGTTTTGGTGCCTGGAAATTTAACTGTAGAAGGGTAAGAGGATTACTGTTACGATTAAATATGCATGCCGCACACACACAGAGCCCGTGATGGACGTATGCGATTACTGGAGGGTAGAGATGCAGGGCTGTGGGCTAAACAGCAAACTGTGATGGAAGATAGCATGTCAAAAGGTCTCTTTCATCAAATAATAAAACCTATGCTTTTATTTTTCCCACATATTTCATGAAAGCGCTATTACATTTTCTTGTTAACCTTCTCACAATGGAGCCGAAAGGGTATTAGCCGTACAGCATGGCAGCAGCATTCGTAGCTGTCACTCATTGGATAATGGATTTCAGAACACTGAACTATTAGTTTGAATGCAGAGAATGAACATTTCAATGCATGTGACATTAATATTATTATCAAGATTTTTTTATTCTTTTATTAGGGAAATGTGTATGTGTAAGTGTATATATATATATATTAATATTAATTATAATTAATGTATCAACATTATTAATCTTCAACATAATGTTTTTATTATTACATCAATATAATTAATAGTTATCAATGCTACTATAAATAATTTTAATGTTAGTTATTATTGTCAATAATAAAATATTCAATTAAATACAACAAAAATATAATATTCAAAAACAACAACATTCCACAATTACAGTATTACTAGCAACAGTATTATTATTAACATAATATTAATAATTGGTTTCATGAATTATTCCACTAATAATACTTACTAATGATTAATTGCAAAAACGATATATAATATGCATATAAAATATAGTATTTAAAAACATTCAGCAAAACATATTAATAACTGTTATTATACATTCATGCAATAATAACAAATGAATTAATTAATTACTCGTAATAATAATAATAAATTGTATTATATAGTATTAATAATTAGTAATACATATTTTAATTGTTAACAATGTCAATAACTATTTTAATAACATTATTAATAAAACACTAATTATATCTATTATTAAGCCCATTTACTATTTTTTTTTCTTTAGTTTATCTATATACAACACTTAAGACTCAATTAATGTGTTCGCCCAGTTTTACTATCTAATCAAGTCCTATAATTACATTGCTACCTGTCAACTTCAACATTAAGCTCCATTTAATGAGATGCAAAAACTAATAGGCTACATCACGCTGGGATGAAAACGACTAAAATGGACTGTTGCTAACGAGTAATTATATTACTAATTTGCAACAAAAGCAATGTCGAGGAACTAAGAGAGAGAGAGCTTTTTCCCAATATCCCCCAGCTCCTTCACAGCCATATAACAACATTTAAGTGAACGGCATTGTGCTCCAGTCATATGCAACGACAGCTGATATTTCCCTTCTTCTCGTCTGCTATAATTGCTTCGTCCATCTAGGCTGTCAGTAAATCTGATAGAACGTGTTTATCACTGTTGCCCGCACAACATGAGCAACAAATTGGGCGTACGAGTACGGTACGCACCTTATCTGCCTTTTGTCAAAGCAGCCAGCATCTTGTGCTTTTTGCGCAGCCGAGCAGGTTCTCTTTATAAGCAGATGTTGTCTGGTGCTGTTTTTGGCAGGGCTGTGCGGCGGCGAGGATATGGCAGTCTGTAAGCCTTAGCGTGTGGGCAAGAACGCTAGTGAGGTTGAGCTGCCCCTGTACAAGCAAGCTGTGCCACCTTGAACCTTTGTTTCCAAATCAGCAGTTTGCCTACAGCACTGATCATTAGCAGAGCAAGTCTAGGGAGGCCGACACTAGCGCTATCTCCAGGGGCTTCATTAGGGACTGCTGAGAGAAAACATCTTACTGGCCGAGAGGCCTGGGTGCAGAGGTTCAAAATCCAGAAAAGTCAAGTATCTAGAGGAACATCGTAACGCTGACAACTCTGAAAGCTCTCTTTAGAGGAAGATGTGGAGCTGAGGGCATGTTTCTGTAGGGTTATGGCCCAGCTTTACACCATAGGCGATGCTAGACATGTAACAATTCAGAGAATCGACTGTGGGTCCATACAGTTATTGGTGGACATAAACAGATTTATTTGTTAGCTTTTTTGCCTTTTTTTATTAGCATAGGATAGTATATATTGACAGCCATCGGCACCAACAAACACTGGTTTTAAGAAAAAAAAATTTCAAATGGTTTGCTTTCTCATCTCTTTAATAACACTCCATTATTTTACTAACAAAGTAGTTTAGACCGGGCTTATTATACTGCTTATTGTGCTACTTAAAGGGAGATTCACAGTGGGAAAGACTAATAATAAAACCTTTTTTATTAAAACTTGGCTTTCAATGCAGGAGAAACATGAAAACATTAGCTATGTGACTAGAGAAAACAGAAAAGAGGCCATGGTGTTTGGCGGATATCCAACGGCCTGTGGGTGGAGTTATAAAAATGCGAAAGTTTGATCTGTAGTAGCTTTAAGAAAACCCCCGAAGTGGTCAAAAGTCAGCAAAAATTTCAGCAAAAGTCTGCAAGATCCAATCTTATATCAAAATTATATATATATACAGTATATATACAGTAGTCAATATTTGAAGTGGCTCAAAAATGTAACATTTTAGGTTTTAGGACAACTTTGGTGAAAGGTTTTAAACCACTTCAAATGATGACTACTGCATACAGTAGCATACCAACATACATACCAACCATAACATGGAAACATTGAGCAGAATGTAGATGTTGGTGCATCCCTACTGCTAGCTGAAAAGACTAAATTAGACTAAAAAGAAAATGTTTAAGATATTTAATCAAAACTGAAGCTCATGAGAGGGTCCAGCTGTAATGGCTGACCAGAACATGGTACCGCATGGCTCAGTTCTGCTCCTCCCCTCCTGGAGACTTTAGTTCCAGTCCTGCTTTAACACACCTGCCTGTAATTTGGAAGTGTGAGCCTGAAGACCTTGATTAGCTGGTTCAGGTGTTTGATTAGAGTTGGAACTAAACTCTGCAGGATGGTTCTCCAGGAGCGCGGCTGAGCACCACTGATGAGCATGTGTATAATGAGCTGATGAAAGCTGGCACTCACATTGAAAGTAGAGCTCCTCGTCCCCTTCCTGATCGGCCTTACTGTAGCCGCAGTGTCTACACAGGGAACAAAAAGAAAGTAATTAAAGGCCTACAGCGACCAGACATATGATTTCAAACATAACAGGGCAATACATCTCAGCTCAACCTGGAGAAATTGTGAAATCGGAAATGTTAATCAGAATGTTTTTCTTGACACGGAACAGAAATGCCATGAATTCCTGTTCCGTTCTGTTCCAAGCTATGAGCTTTGAGATAAATTAATCAATTAGATGATTTGTATGTGTGTGTGTGTCTGTGCTGGCAAATTTTCTTTCAGAATGAATAGGTTTAGGAAAAATAAACATGGAGAATTGAAGTAAATGATCTGCAATCTGGAATTTCTGGAAATCATCTTGCCAGCTGATTACTGGAAATAACTTCATAATGAATTTAACTGATATGGAATACCAAAGCATTCAGAGCATTCGGTGCTAATGGACATGCGGGAGAGCAATGCATGTTTGTGAAGGATTCATGGGAATTAGTTTACTCCACTAAAATGATGAACATCATGAAGTTCACAGATGGAAAAACACTGCCGTTCTTGTTTTACCCACGGCAAACAGATAAAAAAGGTGAGACATAGGAGGGAGGATTTGCAGTTGTGAATCCCATTCTGGGTGTGTGCTAGCAGCATGAGCTTGTGAAGGGGAAAATGCATTAGAGGTCACATTCCCAGTGTACGACATGATGGTGGGTGGGTGAGTGTGATTACACGCAAGTGGGCGAGGGTGTGAACTCCACAGCTATGGTGGCCTTTGAAGGACAGAAAGGCAAACTGAGAGAGCGTATGAGACTCACAGTAGCGGAGAGTCAATGGGGGCCGCGAGAGCGTACCTTCTCCCTATGATGAAACCGAACACCATGAAGACCAGGATGATGGTACCGGCTACCGCCACCACCGCAATGATGATGACTGGATTCTGCTCACTCGATATGACTGTAGCTGCAATTAAAACACAAATATAATAAATACTGGTATCATCTTACTAACAGTCATCATTTTAAGATTTTTTTTTTTTAAATAATTTTGTATTACTATTTAATGCTTGTTTCCCCTTTTTCAAATTAAAATGTTTACATTTTTAAAAACACTAGTAACTTAAAAATAGTACTGTATGTAGTTTTTCCAAAATATCAAAATGAATATCCATTTTCACACACATTGGGATGCATACATTTAGTTGTTGAAGTAAAATATATATATATATATATATATATATTTATTTATTTATCAATTTAAATTTATATTTAAATTAATATATTTATTTATAAATTTAAATTTATATAAATTTTATTTAAAAAATAAATATTTAAATTTATATAAATTTTATAAAAAATAAATATTTTATAATTAAGAATTTCTTCTTTTAGTTTAATTGTTTAAATGTTATACTGCTTCATTCATTTGTTTTGATTTCAATTAAAACCACTGGACAAATTTCTAGTTTCTGCGAACAAATTACTGTAATATAAAGTATCTACAATTTACCTAAAATAAATAATAAACTGTGAGAATTAATAAACCACAGTAAAAAAAATCACAATTAATGCTCTTCCTCCCACTTCATGTGGCCTATTTTGTTTAAAAAAAAATAATTTTCAATAAAAGCTGTTTTTGCTTTGCAGTTTCTGTTCCAATAAATGTTTCTTGAGCACTAAATTAGCTATTTCTGAAGAATCAGGTGTCACTGTGATTGGAGTGATGACTGCAGACAATTTAGCTTTACTATATTTTTTATTTTTTATTTTTTTATTAATTACATACTAACAGAAAATAGGTATTTTAAAATGAAACCAATTGGAGTTAGAATTACTGTTTTTATTCTATTTTCAAAATAATATAGTCCTTTAATCAGCCATTTAATGATCTGCTTACTGCAATCGTTCTGAATTGTAATATTTGTATATTCCTAATTAACTATTTGGCAAAAGGAGCATTAGAATAGCTTAAAGCAAAGCTCCGTTAAAAAGCATGGGACGTTAGAAACCCCCTTTTCGTCCTCTCTGTGCTGCGGGGGAGGGGCTGGCTCTATTTTAGGGTCTCGCTGAGTGCATGGTTCTACTGTTTCTGAAAGTGGGCTTAATAGTCCCAGATGGTAATACAGTGGCCTGCATTTGAAACAATGACACATTCAGGTTGGATTGTTTTTCGGAATCGAAAATACTGCGCTCATTGACAAACTGCAGAGGGAACCGAAACTAAACATCTTATCGAAAATACACAATGTTTTAAGAACAGTCTGGGTCAGAGATTTTTATCAGGAAGAAACTGGACCATGCTTTTAAGGGTAATCGGATAGATCCTAATACAAAACCTTGCTAATTTAGAGCTAGACTAGTATACAGATAAAAAAAAATAGCTTAAAATAGCCGTTTGACATACTCTTTTGCTCACCAGATCCAGTGGATTCTTCCTTGGTGGTGACCTCTACTCTGGGACCGAAAGTGCCGTATCCCGCAGCGGTGAATGCTCGGATCTGAAAGACGTATGCTGTGCTTGGCTTCAGATTATTGACTGTGGCTGAAGTAGACTTTGACTTCACGGTGGAGTAAATGCGATCCTTCTGGTCCTTTAGGTTCAAAAGAAGAAAACAAAATAACAATCTTGTCACAGAGTATCAAAAGCACAAATTGTACAAATTCTTTACAGAGAGGGGTGGTTACGCTGAAGTGTTTGGCAGTGAATACTGGAGCATTTGGCCTTTTTCACACGCAAAGAGTTCAAGCAGAGGCAGTATCACAGTATTTCATCCGTAACCTAGGTAACCAGAAGCAAGCTGTTTGCGAGGAGCTGGTGCTTCATTTACAATTGGAATGTCAAAGAGAGCTTGAGGAAACACAAACACATGCACACCCACACATAGTATACGGCTGATCCCAATTTGCATGCTACCCATCCTATATAGTAGACCAGATTAAGATTAGTGTGTCACAATGGCATGCAGAAGATGTCTGTTCCATTTTTAGTATAGTTTTTTCACCATGCATGTTTTTGGTGAATATTGCCCACACCCACAACAACAACTAAATGAAGTAGTTTGTACTGGTTTACTACCACAGCTTTTTTTATGCTTGAAACTAATTAATTTATAATATATTTAGATAAGCAATTTAATTCTCTTAATTAGGTCTTGAAATTTATTTGAAGATAATGAATCGAGTTATATGCTAACACTTATAACATACTATCCATATCTGTCACTGTCAAGCTTAAAAAAAACAAAAAAAAAAAAAACGAAAAAGTAATTTTAATTTTTTTAAATAAATGAATACTTTTATGAAACAAGGAATAATTAAAAACGAACAAAAGTAACAGTAAGGACACAAAAGATTTATATTTAAAATAAATTGAGTTCTTTTTAACTTTCTATAAAGAAAATACAAATAAATCACAGTTTCTTCAAAAATGTTTTTTAACATAAAAAAATAAATAAATAAATACTTGTGTTTAAGCACCAAATCAGAATGAATTCTGAAGGATCATGTGACACTGAAGTCTAGACTACTAATTGCTGAATATTGAGTTTTACTATCATATAAATAAACTGCATTTTTAAAGTATTTTAGTATATAATATTTAATAATTAGTATATATTTAGTATATAATATTTTATAATAATTATATTATAATCATTAAATAAATGCAGCCTTGGTGAGATAGAGAAAGAGAAAACAAATAATAACTTGGGCCTTGCATGTTGTACATGCAACTGATTGAAACATGCACCCGGCCGTGAGAACACATCATGTGCACCAATTCTGCACCACAGCATTTTCCCACTGATCTGTGAATTATCTCTCATAGACTTTAGAAGAGAAGAAAGAAAAAACCCTCTTAAATGGAATGCCACAGGCAGTTAGGAGTGAAGTCAAGCTTGCTTCTAATTTTCAAACAGGACGGACTACAGCTAGAGAGCGCTGCTCGTGAGACTGCTTCTGCTTTCACATTGCCTAAGAGACTGGAACCCAACAGGCCGAGCGAACGCGCTGGACCTTTCTGCTCATGCCTGACTAGCTGACATATGAGTTCGAAGATAGACACTACGAAGCTGTGCTTTATAATGGATGGGGAGGGGTGGAGCAGGAAAGTGAACCGAGGTGAAAGAAATTAAGTGTGTATGTGTTCATGTATTTTTGGGCGTACAGTTCTGATTAATGTTTTAGTGGCAGCGTGTTCGTGGCTGCAAGGGATTGTTTTTGGGTTGTTTTTCATTGAACAGATGCTCAGCTACAATACCAGATGTACGTGTGCTGCTCTGGTATGTGTGTGTGTGTGTGTGTGTTTCTGAAGTGGTCTTAGACATGTACGAGTGTGTGTCTGTGGTAAACTGAGACGGTCCTGTGTATGTTTGTGTGGGATTGGTGAAGGACCTCAGTCTAATTAAAATCTTATGAGTGTCTCATTCATTATAGCAATTAGAGGGGAAGGATCCACTCAGGCCGGAGCATTTGACTGCGAGCTTCATGCACAGAGAATGCAAATCAGGAAAAAGACAAAAATAAATGAAAAAATAAATACGGAACGGGTTGCATGGGAATTGGGATGCTGACAGACAGGTAGACGCGCGGCCGTTGTCTCTCGCTGTCTTTCATTTTGTGAAACACACAGACATATATTCATTAATAGCTTATGCTGTGGAGCAGGTGGTGTGTACTCACTTTCTCATAGTACTTGATCTCGTATTCTGTGATAACGCCATTGGGCTGCTCTGGTTCCTGCCAGGAGAGCTGAACACTGTGCTGCTGCACTCGCTCCTTTATCACCTCGCTCACTTGAGATGGGGCTGAAAGGAAGAAAACAGGAAAGATACAGATTTTTAGTCATTCAAATACATATGTATAATATATATATATATATATATATATATATATATATATATGTAAAATGCATTTATTTCATACTAAGTATGGTTCAAATCAATTTTTCATATTGCTCGTACACAATGCACATTGCTTAATATTAAGCCTTAATTTGTTTTAATGTCAATATTTATAAAGACTTTGAATAATAATTTGAATATTAATTTTAATATTTAAAGAATATTTAAATTGTACCAAAAGTATACTTGCACAATTCCACTTTAGCACAATTTAATATACCTCAGTATATCTTTAGTTGGATTTCAACACTACTTCCAAACATTTAAAGTACAAAATTAGTTGTTTCAGTTAAATATACAGTTATTATATACAGTATATACCAGTTTAACACAGCAAAACTACAATAAGCACATGCATATTTAAATATTTTTAGCATACTTAATGTGAAATAAGTGCATTTCAAATACATTTGAGTGTGTTTAGTATACTTTACACCAGGGATATTCTGCAGTTTATTTTATTGATCTCTACAAAGCTTAAAGAAACGGTGCTCCTTAATATGAAAAGTTTGTCATCATTTGCTCACCCTCATGTCATTACAAACATGTATGAGTTTGAACACAAAAGAAGGAATTTCGAAGAACCAAAGAGTTGTTGACTAACATAATGTGGGCCATCAACAGTTTGATTACCAGCATTCTTCATCCTTCTTTTGTGTTCAACATGAGAAAGAAACTCAAACAGGTTTGGAATGACATGCGGGTGAGTAAAATTGGACATCTCTTTAATATTTTATATTTGCATTAATTTACATTCAATACTTACAATATAAAACTACATATATGTGAACTTGCAAGTAATTATCTGTATTTAAAACACAACAGGGGACAATATCACTTATAGTATTAGAAGGTGTTGGGATAAATGAACCTAAAACAAATGAGCCTCACACTGAGCGAACAGCACCTTAATATATTCATATACGCATAAAAAACCTATTCCCTTGCTTTAATGCAAATTCAGTACCTAGCTGGCACAAATGCACACAGACAGAATCTTGTGTCACTACTGCCGCTGCTGATGAATATTCACTTGGTGGCTGCTAAATGTTTACACCTCATAATGGAAATTTCAATTACTGAGCAAACAGCAGAAGACAGCCTTATCCCAGTCAGAATAAAACTGCAACGTCTGGCTTATGAATGTCAATTAAGTAAAATTAATTCTGCCGACACATGCGGAAGCGCATTTTAGAGAAACGTACCCTAACCCCACCGCAGTCACATTTTTTCCCCGTCCCTTTAGCGCCACTTCCTGATCCACGTGTGCCTCCTATAGAGTTTCTTCTCCAGTGTGCCATAATTGTCTTTAAATTGCAAAGTTATTGCACACTTTGTACGTCGACTCGGTATACTATTTCCAAATGCTGTGTGAATTTAAAACGAGAAGCTTGTGGGTAACCCAAATTAAATTCCTTGTTTTTAATAACTTCAGAAATAAGATCCGTTCAAAGGTAACCTTCGGATAAGGACGTTCTGGAAGAAGTGCATGGAAATGTAGCGTTCATGCATACGCCATTAATGAGTGTCCGTTCTCAACGGACGTCTGTTAAAGTAAGAAAAGACTTTCCTCAAGTAGAAAGGAAGAAAAAAAAGAGAGAATTAGGCTTCGGGAGGAATTTGACTCAGGAGAGAAGTGAGAGAGGCAAAGTTTCAAGGTCACGACCTCGTTTGACCCTGGATTTTGTTTAGCGCTGACCTCGTGGTAATGAGCGTTTCAGGATTAAAACCTTGTTACAGGACCACTGATGGCAGCGCAGATCCAAAACCGCAACAGTCAGATTGTGTTTTGACATATCTAGTGTAATCCAACTAAAACAATCTAATTTCCCATCTTGGATCTGAAGGTCGGCCAGACCGACTTAGACATGAACGCACACCACACTGTGCCGGCCTACATGCTCATTTGTAACGGCAGCCAAAATCCTCCCTCCTCTTACGAGGCTGTTCATTCCAAACCACAGCGATCGTACTGATGCATTTAGGGATGTTACATACTCAGTGTTTTATACTCCCTTGCTTGGAAACTGTGCTGATGAAGAGGCTGCCTTTTTTGATTTCCTACTTTCAGCTGTAGTCAAAGCAGTCCGAGCGTCTCAGAATCTGTGTTTGTTTTTCCTCTCTGTCCACATTCATTGTATGCAGAGAGTGTCAATTACCCATGAGGAGTGGGGTGATGCAGGCAGGACATAGCAATTTAAAGAGCACACTTGTACGGCACAGAACCAGCTGTATTGGAGTAATTGGATCTTTTGGCCCTTTCAAACTGACTGCTTCTTCTGTGGTAGAGGGTATGAGGTGCTTGACTATCTCTCGAGTAATAGCCTCGCTTCTTTTTAACCTGATCTGGGAAATAAAAGTTGCGACTGTTTCTCTGGAGTTACTTTTCCCACATGAAGTGTTTTCTTGTTATTCTTCTATTTCCATATCCAGCACACACTTCTGAATCTAGTTACACTATACAAACACCCGTACCGCTGCTTTTGGGGTCTCCGAGGCACACTGACAAGTCAATCTGTTAGTCACTTGTGTTTACTTGTAAAAGCACTAAACTTTGGCCCTGAGATACAAGACGTTTGTTAGTTTTGACAAGCCACTTGTTAACCATAAAGTCAAATCAAAGTGGTTGGGAAACAAGAACTTTTAATACATGCCTCTCATGAAAGCTAAAACATTTTATTTTTTAATTTGGCCTATTTTAAGGCAACGTCCTTATCATAAACGGCAGTTTCGTGGTCCAGCAATGCCGGACCGGCTGCCGTCCCCTCTCTCCGCTGAGAACCAGCCGAGTAATTGAGAATCGAGCGTAGTGACAGCCCTCATATCGACTTGAATCTGCGAGCTGGAAGAGAGACCCTGAGTTCAGTGTTAATATGGAGGAAATGTGTCCCTCACTCCCTCTCCGTGGCACCTTCCCCGTGGTATGTTTAACCACTGCCCTATAACAACCATTAATGACATGCTTACCTCAGAGCGAGTCAACCCACTCCCACTTTTATCGCACGAAAGGGGCCTAGTGCAGCAGAAAATCGTATAATTGTTCCGTCTGTCCTGAAGCGGCTGTGTGTGTGTGGGGGGGGGGGGGGGGGGGGATTTTGTGTGCC
>JAUCNO010000425.1:25322-45457 GCA_032353835.1 Enteromius viviparus
CCCCCGGGCCCCCCTTTTGTGTGCAGTGGTGGTTGGGTGACATAAAAGTAGATATTAGTGACCTTCTCGAGCCTCCTAATGCATAAGTTAATTCAAGCAGAAGCAAGCGTCTATCATGTTCTGCATTAGAATACATTAGGGATACATTATGCATGGATGTTTTTATATACTCTCAGTTCCTTTCTCTCTTTGCCTCTGTTGGCTGGCTGTGGTGCTTCTAGAGTATCTGAAAGCATTAGAATGACGTTATATAACAGAAATCATTTTCTTTCTCTGCTTTGCTTGCGCAGTATTAACTTTGAAGTATTTTAATTATCCAGCCACTTAAGTCAAGGCTGACACTCTCACGTCCCCGGTTTCTTTTCATCCACCTCAAAACTATCGAATAACTTTGAGCGCTTATCAAGAGATGCCGACTGAAACGGCGCCACAAACACGTTCTTAAGTGCTGCATTGCAGTTCCTGTTCTTTAAAAGAAGCCTGAGATGGAAGCATGGAGGTTTCTCTTTAGCCAAGGGCGTAGGAATGATCTGAGAAGCGCATTATAAACCTTATCAGCCTGGCTCATGAATATTAATGAGGCAATGTAACGTTCGCCCAGTGGTTCTAACTGGTTTGCTGTAAAGCAGGTGGGAGTTGAGTTTGTCTGATCGATTGCTCGTACTGTCGTTTGGCAGAGGTATCTGCTAGGCCATAAGCTGGCTCAATAATCAGTGTGCAAAATTATAGTCACAAAGTCAAGTACAGGCACAATTTAACTAATAATAAATAAATAAATGAATGAATACTTATACTAAAAGTCTGTACTGAAAATTTGTAAATGTAATAGTTAGAAAAATAGATTCTTTACTATTGCTCTTATCTGTACATTTAAGTTCTGATATATTTATGGTATGAAATTTACAAAATATCTTCATGGAACATGATCTTTTCTTAATATCCTAATGATTTTTGGCATAAAAGAAAAATAGTCGATAAATTTAACCCATACAATGTATTGTTAGCTATTGTTACAAATAAAGAGTTCATTTGCAAAAACAGATAACCATGTTTTTAACTATTTAAAAAAAAATTAAGTGCTTTTTTTTATCTCAATCAATCTCAATTAAACTGCAGGTGGGTTATTCTGATTAAGTAATAATAACTAACGAAAATACAACTCAATAGAACATGATAACAATAAAACATGTATGATATATATATATATATATATATATATAAATTATTTATTTATTTATTTATTTATTTTTTTGGTCCAGGCTCACATATTATGATAAACAAATAACTTTTTTCATATTATGTGGCAGCTACATTTTTTCCAGTAAAAACAAAGAACCTAAACAAAATTAATAGTGCATAAAAATTTGACAAGGATGAATTTTAAACTTTCCAAAGGTGTTTATCCCTGTTCACACCAATGACGATAACTATAAAGATAACGATATTAGTGTCCACGCCAGTGAATGATATCGTCTGTTTATTATAAGCACACATGCATCTGCCACTTTAAATTTTCCAGCTCGTTAAAGCAAGATAGATTCTAATTGCCTGTCAATATTTGTATTGTTCATTAGCTGAAACAAAAAAAAATCTGAAAGTGATTCAACAATACTGT
Source organism: Enteromius viviparus (assembly GCA_032353835.1). NCBI lineage: Eukaryota > Metazoa > Chordata > Actinopteri > Cypriniformes > Cyprinidae > Enteromius > Enteromius viviparus. Next base: position 26,938 of record JAUCNO010000425.1, read on the forward strand.
TATAGTTGTGATGTCTGATATTCTTTAATATTAAGTATGATTTTTAGAACTATATCTATATTTTATATATATACCATATACTATATTTTAGAACTGTGTGAACGGGTCTAAAGAAATGCTGCAGACATGTTGGGTTGGGGGTTAGACGGGTGAGTGGGAAGTCCTCTCTACCGATTCCTGTCGTTAGTTGGATATTTTTTATATTTATGGTCATCTCTCGGCTGGAGCGCTAGAGTTTAATAGGGCTGGGCCTCCCGCAGACGGCTTTTCCAGAGCCCTATGAAAACACTGAGATCGGCGACAGAGCCCTCGTCGGACAGACACTAACGAGGGCTGACGTAATCAACATTACTCAGTTTGACATTTTGACTCTGAGCCGGAAAAGAAAAAAGGCAAACGAAAGAGACGGATATGTATATATAAAAAAAAAAACCTCAAGGAGAAGCTGAACCGGTGTGTGAGAGTGTGTAAATGAATATGCGAACGGAGACAGAAAGTGTGGGTGTTAGATCTGCCTCATTATTGCCCCTGGCTACCCCAAAGTGTGTGTGTGTGTGTGTGTGTGTGTGTGTGTGTGTGAAGGAGAATGTCCTGCTGTTCCTCCTGTCTGCCACTGCTTCACAAAACCAGGAAAATGGTCCGTGTGTGTGCGATGCAGCAGTTGAGATCCATTAATGAAAATTAAACACACACACGACCCAAAAATGATGGCAGCAATAATAATAATAAAAATAAAGCTGAGAAAATGTTGGGATCAACAACTTCAAAAATATTTTAAAATACGTTTAAATTAATAAATAAATAAAAAAATAGAGATAAAAATTTCAATTAATAAAATAAAAATTAAAAAATTAAATAAATAAATAAGTCTAATAAATAAATGCATAAATAAATATTATATTCATATTATATTATGTTATATTTTATTATCATTATGATAAGTCCAAATGTAAAATCTAGGTACTAAAACCAGCTGAAAACCAGTGAAGTACATCATCATTTGCTCATGGCTGTGTGTGCTGGGACCGGCCTGTTGATAGCACATATACAGTAGCTGAGTGCAAGCATTAGAAAGATAAAGAGAGGGCAAAACTGAGAGAAATAAAGAGACAGAAACCAGAAAAGGACAGAAAGAGGAGAATTCACTCCGTCAGTAGAGGCTCAGTGATTCAGAAAATAAAGTAGGTAGAAGATGATGGCTCGCTGTTTTGATGAATGTTGAGGGAACCGGCAGAATTGCCTTGACAAGGTTTTCTCTTTTGCTGTGTTGTGCTGTCTCTCCCTTTCTCGCTCGCTGTCTGTCCCTCGACCCCCAGCCCCGGCGTCCTCGTGCTGCACAGTACCAAACAGAAATGTGCTTTTCCCAACCACCGTTACCAAGAGCTTTGTCACTTTCAGTTAGAGCGGGGCCAGGGGGACGCTCCGATTTGGCGCTCCACACAGGAACCGCTCAAGCTGCTAAGTAACGCTTTCATTTCTCTCAGGGATGAAAGCCCGAGCTTTTCGGCAAACCGTGAGATGCTTTAGAAGTGAAAAGGCCACTGAAACTCACACTTACAGCTGAATCTGAAAGAATAAAGTACAGTTATGGGTCTAAGTCACATCTAGTTTGCTTGGTGTTTTCTTTAAACGTCGCAGATGTAAGCAACTAAAACATTTCGTTTCACAACCTGTAATATTTTGCTGGAATATTTGAAAAGCTGAAAGCTTTTTCCTACTTTTCCCCCTCACTTTCAGTTTTTCTCAAATACTAATAGCAAGAATTCCTTATAAGAGTCCCTTTTGACACATCCCCTGCTTTAGATGGGTGTTTTTGCTATTAGAATAGCTGGATCTCAGGATTTTGGGCTCTCCTGTAGGGCTGTAGAGAGAATCCAGTTTAAAAGCTGCTACTGTACCCAAGCAGAAAGGCTGATCATTCTGGAGACTTTGGCAGAGATGACTGATAAAGAAGAAGAATTAAAATCACTTATAGATGAGGACAAGCATTCAAACATTCAAATCACATCATCATAATGTCAAAAATAAAGTCTGTCCAGAACAAAAAACAAATTATCATACACAAAAAAACCTGTTTCTTTCTCAAAAGTGAGTGTGCAAGAAAAATTAATAAATAAATTTATTATCAATTTATTATCAATCAATTTATTATATAGATTTCAATTTATTTTGAGATGTATTAACTAATCTCAAAATAAATTGAAATCTATATAATTAATTGACAAAACGAAAACAGAAAAAAAATAAAATATATATATATATAACGTAAAAAAAAATCATTTTTATCAGGTTCAGGTTTATCTCTGAAGGAGGTCTAAACTGATCCAGCTTCTTTTAATTTATAAAAATACATAAATTAAAATAATGAAGCAACATTTCTATGTCAAATGTAATGGCAAAACCAAACTAACAAAACCAAACAAAACAAACGTAGAAGACAAATCAGTACACTGAACTCAGAGATAAAAACTAAATAAAACCATTTTTTTTTAGGTTTATTCTTTCAGTATTGTGGTCACATGTCCCACCAGCCCCGGGTTCATAGAAACAGCTCAGCTGTCCCTGTGCTGTGAGCCTGGCGTAAGTTTGGAATGGCATTCAGTCGTGTAGCAGATGCTGAAATGCTGGTAAAGACCCTCTCCAGACTTCCCCACATAAATTAGAGTCCGGCAGTGACAGGCTATTATCAGCCATCACTGCTCTCAAGCCCCTTCTGACCCCACACACAGAGTCACCTGACCTGCATCAGAACCATTCATTTACTGACATATAATCACACACTATTACTACCCCAAGATTGCCACTCTCCATACACTGTGAGGTCCACATGTCAGACTTTACATCATCAGCATAGCAATTTTAGTCAAGAGTTAAATATTTAAAAAATTAACATGAATTTTAAAATGTCCTAGTATATAGTTATAGTTTAGTTTGACACTTTAATGGCAGCAGCACACATATTTCTATCTGTTATGATGATTATATGTACAAAGAATCACACGATCAAACCTAGTAACCCTAAGTAAAAATAATGTCCCAAAACTTTCTTCAAAATTGAATTTACACCTTGAAAGTCTTTTGGGCCTCACTATAAATTAAATAGGATTCGTACTGCAGTTAAAAGTTTCTCACTTGTTTCTTGGTCATTCTAGTGTATTACCGTTATTTCATATTTCCTGTAATACAGACACCCAGACATCTGATCAGCAAGACTTACTGTACAGTAATAAGAAAGTCAAAAAGATTTGGAAAATATATAAACACAACGAGAAACCATTATCAACACAGAGACGTTACAAAACAAGCACCGGCAGAATTATGTTCTCATTTCCTAAGATGAGTAATGGTTAAGGGAGAGAATGAGAGACATCCGTGTGCATCCCAGAGTCTCCGCTGTGGGTGAAGAGAGAAGAAATAGAAATGATGTGATTATGACTTGACTCCCATGTGCTAGAAAAGACAGCACTCTGGATTTTAACAGGCTACCCAGCATCCCCTCCACTCAAGCGTGATGGCCTCAGCCATAAGCACCTCATCATCTCCGCAATACACACATCAGCGCTCCACGTTCAATTCCCAACTCCACCGCAGCTTCCGTAGGAGAAACCCTCAGACCGCTTCTGACATTACACTCCCCACCTGCTGCCATGAGCCGCCCATGTGACTTGCCAGCGAATCACCAATCAAAATCAAAAGCTTGAGGTTGCATAAAACATCTTTGATCTGGATTTTCTCCGGAAATAACATGGTTGAAAACATGGAATTGAGTTTGGGAAGCTTTTTTTTTGTTTTTGTTGGACTTTACTGAAAGTGTGCACATGCTCAGACTGGCCTCTGCTTTCAGTGCGCGCACACACACACACACACACACACACACACAATCACTATCTAATGGCTGTCTAAATGGGGACATTGCATGCCTTTGGTTGACTTCTTTGGTCTCACTGATATTAGTGTTTATATATATATATAGACATACACATATATATATATATATATATATATATATATATATTTATTTTTGTTAGGCATTTAAAAAAAAATGTCTCAATAGTTTTTTTTTAATCATTTGTTTTATTTTATTTAGTTTTAGTTAAATTGACCTTTAACAAGCTGAAATAGGTTAGTTTACATTTTTATGTACCACTATTGCTAACTATTTCTACATTAGGTCATGTCAGGTTAAACTCACAAATTTAATCCCAAAATATGTTTAAGTAGGTGCACACACAGACTCTCACACACAATACGGTAATTACAGACTTTTCAGGAAGCAGTGGTGGGGTTAAAGGTTGTGATGTAATCATAAAAATATGCCACAGACCCCTCTCTCACTGGGCGTTTCGTACAACGATCCCGACCGCACGGCCCATAGGAGCGAACAGACGACCCCAGAAGCGACGCAATCCAAATGAGGGATGAACGTCCTGGGACAGAGGCCAATTTCAGCCCACTCTTCCAGTTTATCTGCTGCCAGCCTGACCTTTGGCCATACAAGAATCTACACGACTACGAGACATTCTCTGAGTGTTAACATGCGCTGTGCTTTTTTATCGTTTGTCTTAATAAATCGAAGGCTGCGTGACGATTCGCATTTGAAGGGCTCACTAAACAGGCAGAAGGACCTCAACCTTCTCATCTCAGCGAAATGTCAAAGTAATGCCTCAGGCCCGTGCAACACATTCACACTCACACGCCGTGCCGATTGCATATCTGAGCCACGGTGGAACCGAAAAGCCAAGATTATTCACCAAACAAGCTGTGCTTTAAACTGATGGGTTTTTCAGGGTCAGAGGCACATAGCAAAAGCTATTATTTTAGATTTTGCATGCATTCAAGGCCACTTATCTTACTTAGCCATAAGTTCAGTTCTATTTCTTAAAGAAACAGTTCATCATTTATTCAACCTTGTGTCTTTGCAAACCTGCATGACCTTTGAGAAGCAGGCTTTTATGGTGCTACTTTACATTCAGTCTAATTCTATGCGAACAAGCAACCATAAAATTCTTAAAAGATTCTCCTTTTGTGTTTCACAGAAGAATAACAAAAGTGAATGATTTTTGGTGAATTCAGTTTTTTCCTCCACTGAATAAATCATACATTTTGCACCTGAACGATGGCGTTTACAATCTCAAACTAAAACTGCACAAGCACTTTGGAAAATGATGCTATCCTAAATAGCAATTTATTATCCCAAAGCGTCTGTCTTCAGCAATACGATTGTATTAATCAGACCTCATATGCTCTTTAATCACAGGTTTGGATGCCGTCCACATGGGTGGAACCAGATCCACCACTTTCTGTATTTTCAACTGGTTACATGCATGGCTCTGATTAAAGCTTGTGTGAGCGCCAGGGGTTAGTCACTCACCGAGAGCTGGCTAAACCAAAAATCACAGCCATTGATCTTTCTTAAAAAAACATGCAGAATGACAGAATGAGTCACATGAGGAAAGTCAACATCATATACACACACACACACACACACACAAATAGTGATAAGATTAAACCCGCAGATGCTCTAATTCTATATTTATTTATTTAAAAAATAAATGTTTTCTACCTTTATTCTATTCTATTTTTTTCTATTCTATTCTATTCTATTCTATTCTATTCTATTCTATTTCTATTCTATTCTATTTCTATTCTATTTTATTTTTTTATTTTTTTATTTTTTTATTGTTAGTTATTTTGTTATATTGTTATATTTATTTACTGTACATATTTTCATATTCTACCTTATTTTGCCATTTTAAATGTTTACTAATGTGTCAACTTGTTGGGACAGTTGTGCAATACATTTCACTTCATGTCATACCGTGTATGTATGTGAATGTGACAAATAAATTTAAATTTTGAAAAAATTAATTATATTTATATATATATATATATATATATATATATGATAGTATTCATATATTACAGCTTTATTTTATATAGACATACAGAACAAATGTATGTCATTTAAAGATTCATTTTATGTTTTTAAAATCCATTTGGCTCAAAAATCTCCTCTTCACTTCGTCTGATCTTCCGATTCTGATGGATGCTTTTTCTTTTTTGCATGCCTGCTTTCTAAGACGGTGAGTGATGAGGAGAAAGAGAAGAAAGGCGAAGAGAGGGAGAGATAGGCTTGTAAGTGATGTTTTATTTGGCCTGAACGCTGCAATCAGAGGCAGAGAGAGGGACACATCTGCAAAAGCCTGGACATGCTCCGCTCCAGCCAAATTGGCATCAAAGCGAGTGAGAGAGGTAAAGAAAATGAGAGAGAGACAGATGAGAGATTGAAGGGTAAGAGAGAACTGCTCTTGTTCAACAAACACTCCAATTGCACTTGTAGCCAGAGAAAATATGAAATGAAAAACAGAGGAGGCTGCCTGGGCCTAAAAACCAAACAAAGAAAATACTTTTTCCTTCTACAAAGAGGCCAAATTTATTTTCCAACCTACAGTGAGGACCCAGCACTTGCCCCCCTCTCTCTCTTTTTAATGACCTCTTGTTATCCTGCTAGTGATGGAGAGAACATTTGCTTGGGTTGTTGTCACCAGTACTCCACACAGATATACAGTGGCACTCGTTCAGGTTTTGTGTTTAACATATCTGCACACTTACATGCCATATAAGCACTCATTCAGCTGAAAACACCTGGCAACAAACAGATACATACCAAACAATGTGTATGCACACTCCGTGTGTGTGTGTGTGTGTGTGTGTGTGTGTGTGCTCAGCTGGATTCATAAAAACCTTGTTAATATTAGTTCTGGTTATTTTAAGTAACACCATTTAAACAGAGGGTTACAGCTTCAATAAACTTTGACTGTTTTTGTTTGTTTCTGTGTGTGTCACAGGAACATGTTAAAACATATTAATATATAAGTCCCAAACAAACTTCTATTTTACAATCAAATCCTTTTAATAGGTTTCTAATAATAATGATGATACTGATTAATAATAATACTTTTGTTACAGTTATATATAAGCTATATTAACATGTAATAATTTAAGGAAAAATATTAACTTAATGAATAATAATAATAATAATAATAGTTATTATTTTTTTTATTATTGATATTATCAATATTCTTTTTGTTTCTAATTATGATTAGAATTAGATTTATTAATTTCAGAATTAATCATGCTAATAATAATTAAAAATTGAATCTTGCTGTTGTGTTGTTGTCATATTTTTTTTTTAATGAAACATGAATTTGATTGTAAAATAAGATCTTGCTATATTAGTAAACAAGTATTTAAATAAAAAAATACATTAATAATTATATTATTACAATTATGCAATAATGATAATAATACTAACTTGTATAATTATTGTTATAATTCTTAAAAGATCAATGTGGGAAATAATTTGTACACATATAGCATTGGTCTCTCTGGATATCAAATGAATGTGCGAAAATATCATACAAAAACACACATATCGTACAACTCCTCATATATCAAACATAGACGAAAAGAGACATCAAGTAACAAATCCATCTGGATCCACAGGAAAGGCCATACCCATCATCCCGTGTGGTAAGCGTTCATACCGTAGTTAGCATTCTTCAATCGTACGAGAGCGATCAAAGAGAGAACTGCTGTTATTGGCCGTGTTTTGTGATTGACTGTGTCGCGTCACGCCCCACTTTTAAGTTCGTGTGAGCAGACAAATTGCTTGTGAGCAGAATCCTTGTTATTAGAGTCAGACAAAACGGATGACACATTACGATTGGCTTGTTTAGAGATGCGTCTGGTTTTGTTCATCTGCGCTGCGGTGAACAGACGTTGATGGAGGTCTTCTTAACTAACATTAAACTAATTCCAGACACGCTCGCACACCAGCACCAGCTGTTCGTCTGCCGCTGCGGCGAACGTTGTGCAAGACTTCTGAGTCATGCGGATGGTGTTTGTTTGCATGTATCTGTCACTGCAGGTGAACAGCCCTATCATTTTTATGTCTCATCTGGACTTGACGTCTTCTTTACAGAAACACAGGAATCCCTTCTGCGTATGAAAAGCCGCCACATCTTTCGTTTCTAGCGTGTTTAGACAAAGCCCTTGTCGGTGCTTACATTTGTATTGCCTCTTGAAATTTATTCTAAGCAGTCTTGCTTCTGTTGGCCTACTATATTACTGTGCGGCGACGGTCCATCGGATTACAAATAATGAGGCCCAAAAAGCCCCACTGCTCTGTTCTGTTAGCGAACAGAAACTTGTGTTGATTGTGATTAATGTCGAGTTGAAATAGAAGCAGAAACAAACAGATTTGTTAATGAGGCTTTCCTATTAGAAAAAATATGACTATGTGAGTTTTTAGTGGTTGGTCAGTAGATCTGTTTTGATCGCACCTGTAATGATGATTTGTTATCAATTACCAGGATGTTTACATTAGTCTCAATGAGATGATTCATGGCCCAATTAACTCTGCCTCTGGGAAACAGACGTTGGAGGGAACCGTACTATGCAGCGGGGGCTGAAAGTTCAAGCTGATTTCAGTGCTTTTATTCTTCTCTTTGGTTTTGTTCTCTCTGGCCTGAGAATAGGGTGATCAGAGTGAGAAAGAGCTGATTATTCTCTCAGTCTGAAGAGAAGAGGATTCTAGTATCCATCTGGCTCACTTTAGTGTGAGAACCTGAGCGCTGCTGACGGATCCTCTACAAGCTAAAACAAAGCTCTCTCTTACTCAGCCGTGGTTTACCAAACCTCTCCTCTTACACCCTTTCCCACTAAATGAGTCAAATCGAAAAAGCATTTTCCTTTTGAACTCAAAGGAAACCTTGAAAATATAATAGAGTCCAAAAGTTGAAAAGAAGACAAATTTAAACATAAAATAAATAAAGATATTTTGTTGTAAATCACAGGCAATCTTAAAAATAATTCAATAAAATGTATTGAATGTAATAAACTTGCCAGACTTAAAAATTATGTTGTAATTTAATTTAATTTAATAAATCTATAACACAAATAAAGTTGAAGCGAAATATTTTGTGTATATATAAATTAGTCAGCATTCGAAGTGAAACAAAAACTGTTTATTTCAGTCAGTTTCAAAAACTCAATAAGGTTCAATGATTTAATACTTTAATTTAGTTTAAAAGTTTAGTTTAGTTTTTATTTTTAATTGCAAGGACATAAAAAAAACAAAAACCTACTAAAAATTAGAAGAAAAAAAAAAACTTGACCTTAAATTAAAATTAAAATATAAAATACAAAATAAGAATATATATATATATATATAAATAATAAAAGTCACGGGCAATCTTAAAAAAAAAAAAAAAATACGATGTGTTTTATTTAACAAATGTGACAAATACAGCGTATACACAAGTCTAAGACAATGAAAATTAGTTATTTTAATTTAATTTAATAAATCTATTACACAAATAAAGTTTAAGAGAAATATTTTGAGAATATATAAACTAGTCAACTAGTCAAAGTTGTCCTAAAACCTGAAATCAAAATGCCTTCTTGCAAATTAAAATACTTAACATTTATGTTTAATATAATTAAATATTTCGGTAATGTATGTGATCTTATTTGATGTAAAATAAACATTAAACGAAATAGTTAAAAAAGTTTCAATAGTTCAATAAGGTTCAATAATAAGATTGCAAGGACATACAAAAAACAAAAACCTACCAAAAATTAAAAGAAAAACCTTTCACTAAAATTAAAATGTAAGATACACAGTAAAAAAAAAATCTCTCTCTTATAAAATGAATAAAATGATGCCTAAAATAAACAAGAAATCCCTGTGCCATAAAACAGTGTAGAGAGGTTTATATATGTCTTTTTCTATTTAAATCATAATTCTTCTTTTCAGGATTGTCCAAATTCCCAAATGTTGTTTACCGTTTCAATTCAATCCTGAATGCTATCTTTCCCATGTATTCTCAGATCTTTTGGACTCCATTATACAAACTTAGATCTCTTTCCCCCTCTCCCTTTCATGTCTCTCTTTATTCTCAGCTTTCTAGGCCAAAACGTTTTACTAGGAAACTCAAACATGGCTTTCAGATGACAGACGGCGAAGCATATTCCCCTGTCTCTTCCCAGTGTCCCTTCATATCTGCACATCTCGCTCTGTACATTGCAGATTCAGTCGACTTAATCGCTCCAATTGAAAGTGCCTGTGAGCAGTCCAAGCTCCCAGCGCAGAGATAAAAGAGAGGGCCAGTTGACTCTCATCCCCCAGGATTGATGGCCCCTAATCCTATTTTCTGTACTTTTATGAAATGAGAATAACAATATTCTGATGGATAAAGCGGTGGCAGCGTTCATCTCGCCGCTGGAAGGGGTCTCTTTTAAGCTGGGTGGCTTGAACTCTTGACTTGTGTGTGGTAGAAAGCTATTCCAGAGGTAAACATACCAGCTATCATTCATCTAAAGGACTATGCATGATACAGTTTGTCTTTGTTATAATTTCTGGATACACAACATTTTGATGTGACGTTACTAGCTTGCATGTGAAAGCCCTATCTTCTCTCTCATCTTCAACTCGCAAAAACGTTTTTTTTTTCCACAGATTTTCAGCTTCTGCAGACAGTCGCCGTACCAGTTTCAGTAATGCAGTGGAGCGCATCTGACGTTTTTAATAGGTCTAGAACGTGAAAGCCTTTAGTGTCAAATTTCACTGGCATCATTATTCCATAATAACTCAGCGTCATATTAGTCAAGAGTCAGCGAAGACAATAAAAGTCAGCTTTTAAAGCTCATCGCTCCTAATGGACTAGACACGGACTCCACGTTTTGAGTACATTTATGTTATTCATTATTCTTAGCAGCAGTTTTTATGAGAAACACAGCTTCTTATTAAACTGCCTGACTTCATAAAACCCTGCAGTGATGTATGATCAACTGCAATATAATCTATTTAGACCTAAATTTATGATTTAAATTTTAATTTAAATTTAAATTTATGAAAATTAAAGATTTATGTATTTGAATTGCATATAATATTTCAATTCTGATGACACATTTTTTAACAAACTAGTAAACGCAGAGTAGTTTTCTCTAATAGAAGTACACACTAACCAGATATATCCATCAGTAAAAACTATTTATTTCAGTCTCACATTCATAATTTGTTGTCATAAATGTAATTGTTCACAATTAGAATTAATGCATTTTGACAATATGATTATTTAAAATCAAATAGACGCATCATTTTATGAATAAATGATGTTTTGGGCCAGTATCATTTATGTATGACTTACAAATATGTATCACATTAAGTTATAATATAGGTGTAATTCATATAGAAAAGAATGTTACATTTAGGCCTACTTTATTTACTTATTAAGGCTATTTTGATGAGGACTACTGAACTATTTAGTTGAAATATTGGTACAAGCAAAAAGTGCAGCTCAGGTCAGCTTAGAGCTACTTCACAAACATCCTATAAATACGGTGGTCTCTAGATAACATACCTTGTGTCATTAAGTAATTATTGAGGGTGCTTGCTGAAATTGCTCCATTAAATGGATAATGTTTTCTAATTTAGGATCAAAGCCAGACTCCCCTGCCGACTGGCGGAGGACATTATTGCAGGTTTCTTTAAACGTCAAAGCCATAGACAAGTCAAATAAAATGCCGTTCAGCGTGTAAGATGAATCATTACCCTTCCCGCTCTCTTTCTCTCCGTCTGTACATCTATATGTTTGAGAGGACAGAAAGTGGAAAGTATTGAGATGTAAGTGAAGGGGGGGATTGAGAGGTCTCACAGATCCTTTGAAGCCTGATTAAAGTCTGGAGAACAGCCAGATTCAAAACCTCCAGCTTAGATGAAAAATTCTGCATCCCCCCCTCCGGAAAAGATGGACAATACATACAAATTCAGATGCACGCATAACGAAGATGTCTGTGAATTTCCGGTCAAATGAACTCTCCGTCCACATGGAACTAATCAGCATCCGATGCCGTGAATCACTTTTAATGGGGCTGTCTCTAAAAGTGGTCCGCCTAACACAAGCATCATTAATCAAAGTACACATCTTTAAAAAAGAAGCTGCTCTAGTCTGGTCTTTGTTTATTGGCTTGAATTACTGTAATCCCTCACTATTGAACCACACCAATAGCCTTTCAAATCTTAAGTCCCTCCCCCTGCCTCAGACTGGGCCAATCGGAACACAAAGGCCACCAGCGCTGCAGCTCTTGTGGCTTTTAAACATACACCGGGTCCTCGTAACAATTAACACGGAGCAAGAGAAAAACAGATCAGGCCACTTTAGCGGGTAACAACTTAACAGGTGTTACTATGTTCTCGGTGAGGACTGAATAGCTTCACTGTAATTGGTGATTTTTCGTGAGCCTGTTTATAAGTGTGAAACCCGGAGCAGTACTCGCTGAATAAATTGTGACCAAGTCCGCCCCCAACTTTTCCAAGCACAATGATGTTTAGAATGAAGCTTTGGCCTTTCTTTGTGCTTTCGCCTTGTTTTCTTAAGGGAACTAAATCCACTTTGTCAGCAGTTAATTGGAGGATGCCGCTTTTCTATTATGCAAATAGGAAAAGTTTTCTCTTCATTTAAACAGAGCCACCTTTTCGTTTAGTTAGGGGGAAAAGCCCTTCAATGCCCCGTCGCTGTTCCCACACCTGCCTAAAGAGACATTTCTATCAGTGAAATTCAGACTGGGTGGTCAGGTTCATGAAAACATGGAATTAGAGATGTTAATATGTTGTATTCAAGCATGTTTGTTGAGACACTTGCCAGATTATAGGCCTGTTTTGGAGCCACTTTTAAAAAGGAATGAAAGCTTTTTTAATCATTGTATAAATTATGATATATAATACATTTAAATAATAATTATTTTTTTGAACTTGTTCATATTTCTTGTTCACATCTGTCATGAAAGGGCTTAACCTGTTTACAGTCTGTGATGTTTCTGAAAGAGGAAACACACCTGTCTAGACCACACGGAATACCCCGTCCTTTCTTTTCTACAGATAGAGAGGAAAGGTCAGCAAAAACAGACAAAGCGACACAAAGGCGGCGGTTTGTGTTTTGTTTTGTTTTAACGGCATGTGAAAGTGGGCGCCAGCTCTTCACTAAAGCAGGGAGAAAATGCTCTACATTTTCACAATTTCATTTTTTTTCCCCCCCTCTGTACTGTCAGGGAAGAAAAATCGCATTCCTCTTAGCAAAGGAAAGTATAAAAGGAACGAGTTCTATAAATAAACCAGAAGGAAACGTAAGTAAGCAACAAAAGAGCAAACAACTGAGCATTTCCCTTGAGTCTGAAATTGTTCTTTTGCACAAATCTGCACAGGCACATTCCACGTGGTTGTTAGTACAATATGGTTATGCCAAATTCCCTTGTTTGGTAGACCGTTTACAAATTCAAACATGAGGATAAATATTTAACTAAAACATCTTAGTTTTGTAACCAGGGTTCAGCTATGAAATAAGATTTTTCTGTTTAAGATTTGAACTTGCCCTGACAATATTTTCTAACAAAAAAAAAGACAACAACAAAAACCGTATATGCCTGTCTGAAATAGATTAATGTAGATTCATTTATTTACATTGTTTTTGGTAAATCTTTCATTATCTTTCATTTGGTCAAGTTTCATTAACTTTTTTGCTAATTTTTAGTAATTTATTTTTTTTTATTTTCTATATCAAAACAAACAAATTAATTTAGATTCAGTTCAGTTTAGCCGTGACAATATTTTGACTGGTTATACTAAAAACCTAACAACAACAACAAAGACATATTTACATTGTTTTAGTAAATACTTTTAGTTACAAGTTTTGTATATAAAAAAATAAATAAATAAATAAATAAAATATATATATATATATATATATATATATAAAAATATATTTTTTTTATTAATAACATATACTGCTTATGCTTTCTTAAGATGTTTAATTAAAAGTTTTTAATTCTTTAATATGTCAAGCAAGAGAAAATAATTAAAAATAAATGTATCACTTTATTTAATTGTATTTTGCTTGTTTTTTATGATACATTTTTTTTATTTTATTTATATATACACATACACAGTACACACACAAACACCCCTTTGGGGTGTACGTGACAATTTCCTCAACCGGCCCGAAACACTCACGCTGGCTCCGGGCTATCAGACCTTCCTTATTGCCGAGCCGTGATAACTAATCCAAAAGGACACAAATGGACACAAAAAGATAAAGAAAAGCCTCCTGGCCCATACAATAAGTGACAGAGATGATTTTAATTGTGGCAAAACAAAGCATGTCCTAAACAAGAAGCGGCAAGCCTTTCCTGTCCAGAACACCTGCTGCTGGATAAGACAGAAATAAGTTTTCAAAGCTGATGGTCACTATATGCTATCCCAGCATCCTCTCTGCCTCCTGTTACCCTTTTTTAACGGTGTCCAATCCAGCTGTGTTCCCCATCTGTCTGCCGAATAGATTCCTCTCACTCAGTCTGTGGATGCTGTAATCTTTTTATTGTTGTTTTATACTATAAACATTAAAAGCCAGGGGAGCAGATGGCCCTCATATCGTCCTGCAGCTTTGATGAAAAGGCACCAGAGCAATATGGCTGAGAGGCAGAATGTGTGTGTCTGTGGGTGTTACCGTCACATATAGCTTACAGAAAACCAGCAGGTGTGAGAGATGAAAAAAACAAGTTATGCTTAGGAAACAGCTAAAAGTTGTCCAAAAAGTTGACGATTCGGGGCAGGTGCCAATCGTGGAATAAATGATTCTTTTTTTAGTGAACGTTTAAATTCTCCTTCACTTATTCCCATGCCAAAAGTAGCTAGACTAAAACTCATTAGAATTTCTTTGGCTAATGGAGAGAATAGGAGGAGGTGCGAACAGGAAGGGATGAAGACATAATTAGTTTCCTTCTCCACAGGAGACGGTGCGTTGATGAGACAATGAACAACAGAATAATGAGAAAGAGGAGAACTTTTCCATCATCTTCTGGCCTTTAATCAAGTAAAAAAGAGCCAGTCCCTAAAAAATGGGATGCTATGATGTTTCATAATATTACAATTAGTCTGATTTAAATCAATAGGAAAACTGTCCCAAAAGCTATTTTTATACTGTATAATATAACTGATTTAAATGTTTATTTTTTTATTATTTTTTTTTTATCTACACAAAATGGCATATTTTCCATTTATCAGTTTATTAATACAAAGCTGATTTTTAATATAGGTGTATATCTAAAATAAGGAAATAATAATAATTTTATATTAACTATAAAATATTAACTTAAGGTGAATTTATATTATTGTGTGATAAAAAAGAAAAACTAGCACTGTTTATGTTGCTCAGAACTATTTCAACAATACTTTTTCAGCCACATGCTATAGTTTACCATTCAGAGTCAGAAATTCCAGACCACCATTTAATTTAAGGATCCTTATACGTATGTTTCCATGAGTGTTTCGACAAGGTTGTCCTAAAGAAGCACAGATGTGTGTTTGTCACACAGGCAAAAAAACAGGTTAATATGTTATAAGTAACTGATAAAAGCACAAATATCAGAGCATGTCCAACATCTCAAGGGCCCAAAAACCCCCTCAGACCCCAGAGGGTTAAAGGATTTGTTGCTCTACAGCTGTATTTCACATCCAAGCACAAACACACTTTAAATGCACACGCATGCAGTTTGTCTCTCACAGTCACACATTTGAAGTGTGAGCTGTTAAAGCGATGAGTCTGTTCTTGAGTTTGGTAGGTTGCGGCAGCTGGTCTCGGGCACCGCTGACACATATCTCAATTCAGTTGTGCACTACCACAGTACCTCCCCTATGATTCAACCCTTCTGCAGCAGGAAATGAAACACTCTAACCCCAGAACAGCCGAACACAGGGACACATGTTGCGTGTAAACAGGAGGACAGAGTGGCACAGGTGCGTTTGTTTGCATTTGCAACTGTGTGAATTCTTTCCGAAATGTTTGGCTAAATAATGTGTCAGGTTGAAGCTGTATTCTAGCCCTTAAAACACATGTTGATTGTTTTCAAAAGTCCAAAAGCATAATGAACAAATTAAAAAAAGTAGAAATTAAGTCACAAATGTATATATATATATACATATATATATATATATACGTATATATAAAAGTGCTGTCAAACAATTAATCAAATCCAAAATTTACATTTTTGTTTAAATTATATATGTGAATATGCTGTATATCTTTATTATGTATACGTATATATGTATACAAACACATGCATGTGTTTATTTAAGAAAAAAATTATAATAATATATATATACAGGTTTAATATAAAATATAAGAATATAAACATATAAATTTATATACATGTAAATATTATTTAAATATGAACTGTATGCGTGTGTATTTATATATACATAAGAAATATACGGTTCACATACAATATATTATGTAAAGAAAATCTTTATTTTGGTTGTGATTTATTGCGAATAATCGTTTGACAGCAATAACATATATATATATATATATATATTAGTGCTGTCAAATGATTACTCATGATTAATCACATCCAAGATAAAAGTCTTTATTTATGTTTTATTTATGTGTTTATGCTGTGTTTATTTATTATGTTTATATTAAAACACACACATACAGTATATATTTAGAAAGTATTTACATGTAAATGCATTTATATATTTATTTTCTTATATTATATCTAAATAAATGTAATATATAAACATAACATATCTTAATTTTATGTTTTTGTATTTATATATACTTAATAAATATACACAGTACATACAATTATATTATATAAAGAATATATATATACATACATATATATATATATATATAAATATTGTATATACTTTTGCATATGATCTTTTTTGCCATTTTATTTCTTGTTTATATTTTCCCCTTTTTTTATAAAGCATCTGACTTGTTCTAGAAACAGTCTGTCAATGTGATTTATTTCCCCTGCTCATTAAAATCAGGTCTTAATCTACATTTACACAGCAAGGCCTTAAGCACAAATAAAATACTTTGGCACATGTATAATGCATAGTCCCATCAGTTTACATTCACATAAGGTATATCCGACCGTGTTTACATGAAGACACGGAGTATCCCTCAGTAGTGTTTAAACCAACACCAAATATGACTCTGCCTGTCTTTGTTTTAATACATATTGTAAACACCTGCCTGCACTAAGTCTTGAAGTGTCTTGCTCAGTGCACATACAGAGACCTTTGACATGTTTTATTGTCTGTGTTCTGCCAAGATCTTTAAAGAAGCAGCCTCGCAAGCGGGAGGATAAGCTGTTACCGCCGCTGCTGTCGCCTCTGTCCGATGAGCCGGTGGGCCGCCCACGGAGGAGCAGTGAATGCAGCTCGCTCAGTCAGGAGGGAAACACCACCACCGTCCCCAACACCCTGCCCTCCACCCGCACAATACCTGCCTCCACCTCCTCCTCCTCATCATCATCTTCATCACACAAACACCGCAAAGGAGAGAACAAATCCTTCTCCCATTCCAAGACCAGCTCTGTAAGTCACAGACAGATTTATAGATGCATGGATAGATAGTTATTCTTTGCTTGAGGTCTTCACCACATTTCCTGTGTTTTTGCTAAACTAATTACCTTCTTGGAAGTGTTTCAAAATAGACAAGAGAATGGCTCCCATGTGCCGATTGTCCAAAATCAATCCAGCTAAATGGTCCTAAAAATGAAAACACTGAGTAGATGCTGAACAGACTGAGAGTGAATGGATCCTTTATGTATTATTCAAGCTGTTAAAGGCTAATTATCATTTTAATGCTGTTCTAGGAGGAAGACAGTCACAGCAAGCCTTCCGGCGGTTTTCACGGCAATGGCCAGTCGGAGCCAGACCTCTGGTCAAACACTTCGGCCCTGTCCATGGATCACATGGAGCCCAGGAGACCCAAACTCACGTTTAATAACACGTATGTAACAGTAGCGGTGTGATAGCATTCACACAAACAGTCGTATATTAGCTCTTCATGTTTAAGGTTCATGTTAATGCACACAGTGGGATGTGTGTGAAGAACAAACAGATCTTAATCACACTTCCTATCGTTACAGAGTTCACAATGCAGATTACTACATGCAGGAAGCCAAGAAGTTGAAGCACAAGGCAGATGCTTTGGTAAGCCGGTTCATAACACGTATATGTGCCAGAACAAACCGATGATGGTTATGGAATCACAGGAAACTAAAACCAAAACCATAAGAATGTTCAGAGAACTTGAACTTAAAAACGCTAAATATGTACAATGTAAAAAAATACAGTATTTTTATTTCATCTAGCTGTCAAGGCTATATTTCTCTTGATGTGCTGAAAAATCAAAAAATGTAAGACGCATGTATAAAATAAACATAAAAAAAGAAAGAAAAAATAGCACAGCAAAAACACTTTTTAAAATCAAAATGAAATTGGGAAATGAATAATGGAAAATCATAAAAAAATATGATAGTATCTAAATTATTAATTAAAAACACATCTGTATGAAATAAAAGTGTTTTTATTGTATGTGGTTTTAGTATATATATATATATATATATATATACTGTATATTAGTGCTGTCAACGGATTAATCAT
>JAUCNO010000425.1:54772-76362 GCA_032353835.1 Enteromius viviparus
TATAATTAAACATTTCCTTAACTGGTAAAGTCTTATCGCAACAAATTTGCAGGTCTTTTGAACGTAATATGCAGCAGAAGGCAAAACAGGGTTGCGTTTATAAAGTTGTCAGGTTTCTATCAGCTTTATATATTAGATGGTCTGTATAGGTGTTGAAAATTTGTTCTGTGGGTTAAACAATGCATGTGAAGCCATAACTGAGTCATCATCAGTCTTTCATACAGCAGTTTGAAAAGCATTACACGCAATGATTAAAAGAGGGCTGTCATAGGGTTGTGCTTGCAGACATGCAGGGACAGGAGTTGGGAGCGTATCATCAGCTTCAAGTTTCGTACACATAGGAGGGTTTTATTGTAATTAGGCGTCTTGCTCTCAGACATACTTGGGTTGTCTTAAATTTTAGGTACGCAATGAGAGATAGCATTGAAGGTTGGTCAGGAGTTTCACATGATGTCATTCAGATGTCATTGGTCTGACACATGCAGTGATGAATACAAAACTGGACTTGAGTTCCTGAGCATTTCATGAAAAGAAAGTGCATTACTTTTTGGGTTATATTGAAATACTGTGCAAGAATTATAGTGATTTAGATATGCTAATTGTTTAAAGTACTTTTTACATTGCAATTAATAATCCAGTATTTATGTACAATTTGATTATTTCAAAGCAGCCTCTCAGGAATTAGGATTTGAGCTGATGAGTGGAGATTTTTAAAGTGACTTTTGTCAGGAATGTATTAAATGTGTGTCGCAAAAATGCTATTTAATGTGAAAAAATAGATTTGCATTTAGCTGAGAAAAGTGTTACTGAATCTACTAAACTGTCAAACAGTTCATGTTACTGGAGTAGTGGTATTCTTCTTATTATTTATTTATACATTTATATATATATTTTTTGTTTTTCTCTGCCACAGTTTTTTAAGTAATTTTTACATAAGTTTCAGGTTCTACATTATTTAAAAAAAATAAAAAAAATAATTTCTTAAATTAAAACACATTTAGAAAGACTTGTTTTCCTGATTTAATACGTTATTAGTCAGACCTAAAGAGTCGGATGATTCAGAACTTATTTAAAACTTTTTTCCCATGATTTGACTGCTTGACAGCTCATAATTTAGGTTTGACTCTTGCAAAACACTGACTTTGAGCTAAATATGAATGCAAAACCATGTTAACCTTCAATGTAATAGAGAAGAGGAATTCCAGTATGTAAAATATCATTATTATTAACCATGCATTTGAACTGGCTGTTTTAAATTCCCAGTAATATTTTAGGTAAATTGTCTTTTATAATAAATCTGAAGGAACCAGGATTACTTGATTTAAAAAAAGCTAAAGAATTTAAAGGGATTTAGTTTATTTTTATTCATAACAATCATAAGTTTGAAATTATATTTACCATTTTAATGTTGTATAATGCTTAAAAACTTCAAATGTTAAAAGTATCTCTCTCCAATGTCTTCCTGTGGTCAGACGCTACTTGAAAATTGAGCTTCTTCTTCCTTTCACTGTAGAGCAGAGTAATGACCTGCTGTTCTTACACTGGGACAGAGAGGCTTTTGGCTCACACATTGAACCATTTTTGCAGACAGTGAGGTATTGTGAAAAGCCAAAGCCAGAAAGGAAATACAGTCACAGGTTTATTGGCAATGGTTGTTTTCATCCAGTTTCTACTCATAATTCATGGGAATATACTTATCAAAAGTTAGATAAGATATAACTGTTTGTTCAGCTTTTAATTAAAGTGGAAGGACACTTAAGCCTACAGTTCCTAGTTTCTGTGTAGAAATGTGCACAATTTTGGCAGCTCAACTAAAAGTAAAATTTCCAGAACTGGTTTTTAAAAATATAATGACCATTAAAGTTTTTACAGCTTTTGATATCCAACATACGTGTGTGAATGGATTTTGACATATACAATACATTTGATGCAAATTATGAATCAAATAAAAGCTCTGATTTAAAGGCAAAGTACACAGTATTTTTCATATCTTTATTAACATGGTGGATTCCATAAAATTTTTGGTAGTTAAGTTTTTTTGTATGGACCTGATTTAATGTTTATTTTAGAATTACAGATTGCAATAGCACTTCCTGTGCAGAGTTACTACTGTGGGAACCGAAGTTACAGCATTACAACCAAATAATTTGCATATAAGAGAAAGTTCAGGTGATCTGGAGGTACTCCCAGAAATCTTCTGTGAACTGACTCTATAACTCATATTTCATTTGTAATGCATGCTCTTACTCAGTATGCATAAGTGAGAATTTGTTAAACTGTTAGTGTTGGGGATATTAGCTCTAATTATTAGAAATTAAAACTAAATGCAGCACTATGTGCCCTTGCTTGCTGTGTGCAGAACTTGCTGCGACTTGTCAGACACTAAAAGTAATGTCCAAAGTGCGTTTCAATCATTGATTATTTCTTATCTTTCTAATCTTGTAAGGACACACCCAAACCCAATCTTTAATTGACACAACTCTACATTCACTCATGCATAGCTAATCCTGTAAAAATCACAAGTTTAGTAATATGCGCAACTGTTAACAATGTCGGCTTATTGTTGCTGCAGCTTCAAACCGGTTTTTGCACGGTGGCCTCAGTAGTGAGTCCGCACAAACACACACCCAGTTAACACAGTCACTGCCGTTTTTTTTTTCTGCCACAGAATGTGTGGAATGTTCTCAAGGACTGACACACCCGCTGTCAAAAACTCTTTTTTGTGAGAGCTCTCTAAACAGATGTTAACGCCTGCAAACACCTGGACAAGTTACTATATTCCAAAGTGCTTCTGCTGCGCTCTTAAAGCTGCACTTGTTTTTATTGTGACAGAACAGGTGTGGGACGCATGCTCCAGTTGTTGGCCCCGCAGGTTGCTTATTCCAACAAAAAAGCAGTAATTTAATTTCCTTAATTTTGAAAATCTTCATAAACATACTCATTGCAACTGATATTGGAAAAAACTGTAAAATAATGAAATTAAAATGCAGTGATGCAGTTATTTTTAATGAGAATAACTCTTGAAAATAATAGAAGAAAAAGCTAGAATTCAAATGTCCAGTTAAACATTTCCTAAAATGTTACGTTTCCATATGCAAATGAGGCATTATCTAATTAAATATGCACTATTATGCATACATTTCAGAACACATAAACACTCCAAATTAATCAGTACCTGAACAAAATATTTTGCCTTTATTAGTTTCTAGAATCTTATTGATTTTGGGGTGAAATATGATCTGAGATTTAAAAATCTGAGATACTTAAAGTAGAAACACAAGGAAAGATGGATCAGATTCATGACTAGAGTAATGTCATATGGGTAAATGACTTACAATTATGTCAACGTGATTTAAATATTTAAACATAAGCTCTCATGTAGTGTCAATTCACTTATAATTCGGGATGAAACTAGACCCTGAGTGAACCCCAAGTAGTGATTCTCTCTCACAGATGAGAGGAATCCAGCCTGACCACTTTGACACACCTCAAGTTCAATGTTGTGCCATAAATCATTATAAATACTACTTAAACGCTGCTAATGCTTTTAGAGTGCAAAAAATTCTAAATTTGAAACACTGGGGATATTCACCTAAATAGAACATTTGGCCTGTAATTATTTTTTATTTTAAAGAAAAACTTTCACAGCTTTATATATTATCTAATTTAAAGGTAATGTTTTGCAATAACATGGTTTCGAGAGGACACAGCTGGCAGCCCGTTAATTTAATCATACCTTCTTTATTCGCGCCCAATTAAATCTTTCCCCTTACTATAAATTCTCCCAGCCTTCATTTCCCAGCTTCTTGCTTTTCGTGCATCCCTCCTCCTCCCCTTCTCCACCGTTTCCTTTGAAAAACCATTAGGGTTCAGGGTTCGTCGTTCTCCCGGCTCGCTCCCCAGACAGCATGCCAAATTCGCTATTATTATTACAAGGAAGCGTGAACTCTTGAAAGGTAAGGTAGGCAATTTTGGAGAGGCTAGCAATAGCAAGCTAGCTTTGAAAACATAAGATACAACTTTCCCGGCAAATCACTCTCCAAAGCCACGCCTCCTCCAAAACACATGAACATGCAGACCAGTGACATCATAGCTGCATAGTCTAGTTCATGGTGAGAAAACATTATAAAGGGCATAATGTTACAAAAATAGCTGCTTCCATTCACACTCAGTCTGCAATAGTGTAATGCAATACACTGATGACATATCATGTCTGTGTGAAAAGGGTGTAAAAGGTATGCAAATATATCTGTTGACAGTCAAGGATGACAGCCTATTGAAGCCTTCGAACTGAGGGATGTCATTGGATCAACATTTTATGATCCTGTGCCTTCCATAGACATGATAAAAACAGATATGAATACATGAATACATTCAGACCACCAAACGTGCTTTTTGGTAGAGAGTTTAAAACAGCATAACAAAAATGTTTTTGAAAGAAATCACTTACCCTGCCTTTAAAAGAGAACAGATATTTAACAATAGAAATTAAGAATTTCTTTGAACTTACTTTGAACAAAACATGACAGACTTTTTATTTAATTGCAGAATGTAATGTAACTGTATAAGTTGGGTTGCATATTTAAATTATTACTTGTGTAACCCTCATCATACATTAAAACATCATTATATGCTGTAAAGCTGCTTTTAAACATTTTGTCTTGTCAAAAACACTATACAAACACATTTAGGTTGAAAATCAGAGCAATGCAGATAATTAAATAATAATTTTAAAAAATGCATATCTTGGCTGGTCATGTGGTGCATTAACACCACTTATGATGCTTTCTAGCAGATGACAATGTTCAGAATGCAGAATTTGCATAAAGACCCTTCCATCAATCGCTTCAGTAGCTGCATGCGCCAAATTCTTTTGCCACTCCCGAGTATTTATGGTCCACTCATTTCTCGGCATGTAGTTATGTTTACTGCTTTTAAGAGGTTTGCTAGATAATTCACTCAGGACTGAATTTTTTAAGGTGTGAACTGGCTGAAGTCTCTCGCTCACAATCAAGTGTAAAGAATTTAACACATACTTGGAAAAGTTGACCCTCATTTCTAAGCATACATAGACAGAGGTTATTGCCTTCTTGTGAAATTTCCTCTGTTTTGACCTATTGACTGTTATGTAAAAATCTAATTTTGCATGTTTCAAGGAAGAATTGTGTTGATCCTTTAGCTAATTTGTTTGAGTTGATTAGTAGGTAAACTTACACCAACTCAACTCCCACTCAAAATATCCTGTTCATCCTTTATGCCTTTTCCAGTCGGAGCTGGTGGAGACATCAAGCATTCGAGAGGAAATCATAGACCTGAGAGAAATAAAGAATGGTCTTTCTGAGATTAAGACAGAGGTTATAGATGTGGAACCGATCACCAAGATGGACAACCGCTTCTTTGGTGAGCTTCTTGCTGAGGTTTACCGCAAGAACTCTGACATTCACACCTGCATCTCTGAGCATGTGGCCAAGATTCGCGGAAGGTAAAGAATTGATTTTTAGTTATTATTAATGATCGAACAAATCCTTTTAAAAAATGGGCATTTCGTAATAAATACATTTTGCAAACTATGAATAAAATGTCATCCTTCAGTTTCAATATACTGCAGATGTAGTTGTGCTGTGTACATTTCATGTTTCATTCTTAGCGAATTCCTCTTAAATATTTGCGTGCAGATAACCCTAAGCAACTATTAACCCTGTCAATCTAGATGATTGAAGACTTCGCACATATTGACTAAACTTATTACAGATCATTATCTAAAATGAAATCTCATCTGTTTACTTAATCTACAGTCACTTTCACAAATGCCTTATTAGAGTGATCAAAAACCTGAAACCTCTACACCTTGTACAAAATTGTCCAAAACTGCAATGCTTAATCCAGTGATTAATGGCAAGTTAAGAGTTTCTGTACTTGTACACATTGGAAATGATTGTGAGAACAGCAACACCTCTAGACGCCTCTGCTTTAAAGCTCTTTTTTTTTTTTTGACTCATTCATTTTGTTCTTTGTCTCTGCAGGAAACACCTTCTGGACCCCACCATTGACTATAAGGTAGGGAGTGGCAAATTGTTCCATTCCTGTGGAGTTGGCTGAAGGTTTTCCATGTTGCATAAAGGATTTCAAGTTTCAGTTGGTTAATTTTAAACCTTAATGGTATCATTAGCAATGAAATTTAGTCTATGACATTAATATCACTTTTTTTTTTTTGACATTTGCTCGAAAGAAAAATAAAAAGAGAGAAGATTAAAATGCAGTTTATGGAAGTAGTAACTTCATTGCACTTTCTCTATAATAAAAATATTACATTTTTTATATTTTTGTGTGGACATAAAGTAAAAACTAATTAAGCTGATAGAATTGTCCTGATATCCAACCCGAAGTCCAGAAATTTTGGGACATTTTTTTTATTTGAATAAATCACATGAACCAATATTTTATTCAACATATATAACATAACAAATGTTTAAACTTTTAAATTTGAGGCCTGCTACAGTTCTAAAATGTGTTGGCATGTTTACCATGGTGTAGCATCACCTCTTCATTGACATGTAGGCATCGATGTTTGGAGCTTTGGTGTTGGAATTTGGTCCCATTTTTGTCTGATAAAGGTTTGTGGTCATCTTTGATGTATGCTTTGCTTAATGGTGCACCAAATGATCTATATAAGTGAAAAATTTTGGCTGTAGGCAGGCCAATTCAGCACCCAAACTCCCATGCTACTGTAAAAGCTGTAGTATGTGGTTTTGCATTGTCCTAAAGAAATAGACATGATCTAAAGGGGTCTAAAACTTTTATATATCTTTTAGCATTCATGCCTTCCAAAACATGCAACGATTTTAATAAACAATTATAACACGCAGGAAGGTCTCCCTTCTCCTTAACCCAGAGGACACCGCATTCGTGATTCGTGCACTGTAGATGACATTTACAAATCCTTTGCTGTTGAGGAACATTTGTTTTTTAAGTATTGCACAATCTTTTTACGCACTCTTTTTTCAGATTGGAGAGCCTCGGTCCATCTTTATATCTGGGACAACACTTTTATAGCAAATCATTTTGCATACCTGATGTCAGTGAACTTAATTAGTCGCTAGATGTTCTCCCTGCTGAATCTTTTAAAATGTATTGCTTTTTCAGCCCTTTGTTTCCCCGTGCCAACTTTTTTTTGAGACCTGTAGCAGGCATCAAATTTGAAATGAGCTCATTTTGTGTAAAATTTCTCATTTTAAACATTTGTTATGTTACCTATGCTCTGCAGTGAATAACTCACGTGATTTGAAAGCTTTGTAGTTTTAATTTTATTCAAATTTAAAAAATGTCCCAACATTTCAGAATTCGGGTTGTCATAATAAAGAAAGATTCATCATTTAAATGTAATCCTTGAAAAACAAAGCTTAGTGTATAGTGCATTATCTTTTTTTGTCTATTTTTTTATAAAGTTGTTAAACCCTTATCTTTCTGTGTGTGTGTGTGTGTGTGTGTGTGTGTGTGCAGATGGAAAAAGAAGAAATCGAGAGTCTCATTCCTAAAGGAGTGTCTGAACTGACTAAGCAACAAATCCGCTACCTGCTGCAGGTGAAAGCTTATAGAAACATTATGAATGCCTGCCTTGCCCACTTCGACTCAGATCCACCCACCTCCCAGTACACCCCACCCTCAGTCTCCTCTCCTGACAGCAATAGATTATTCATTTACAAGCCTGTCCCAGGAACGCATGTTCCTTCAGGCACAACGGAGCCTCACAGTTGTTTGTATTGTTTTACATAGGAGTTCAATAAAAATAGATACCCACAGATACAACACTTTTTAAAAAGTTTTTTTAACAAAAAAGATGTGTAACACATTCAACTTTGAGTTAGTTAGTTGCTGTCTTTTATTTTATGTGTTTTTTAAATGATCTCTAAATGAATTAAAGAGCAATTATAAATTAAAAAACACTTTCTTCTTTCTCATGTAGACCCGTATGACGGCTGATAAGACCATGCGTCTGTTGATGGCCACGTTCAGCAGTCTGCGAGAGGAGCTAGTGCATATGCAGGATGATCTAAGGGTGAGCCATTCTACCACTAAACCAACCCACAGCCTCCTGAACTGTAAAAACAGTTCCCAGTTCCTGTTAAAAAATTGTGGTGATGAAATACATCAGGTTCTGCCCCGTGGGCGTGCGTTTGTTGTCCAACCAAGCTTTCAGCTGACCTTGTCTTTTTTCAAGGTGTGATGCGTGTATAAACAGATTCAAGGCATGATGTAACATGTACACGTTAGGTTAGCTTCATTTTGTTTTAGTATTTGCTAAAATATCATACATGGGAAAATAACAAGACTTCTATAATATTACACATGTTGTTTTTGCAAGTACAAATGATTATTATTGTGGTATATCCCACGTATATCACAGAAAGCCAACCTGCTTTGTCGGTACAGCAAGGGGTAATCCTTTCAGGGCTTTCATTTCCTGTTTGACTGAACAATGCTTCTGCTCGGTTAAATCGTAAACCACCGAGTCGCTACGTGCACATCTTTTCAGTCAGTCAGCCAACATGGTGTGCCAACAGCTAGTAAAGACTACAGCAACTACGTCAGTATAACTAATTATTAAACTAATTATTCAATCACTTAAATAAGGTAATTGCTTATAATTAAGCTTATAATCTGCTGATTGAGCACTAGAGAAGTACACTGAATGCACTGTGCACATATACATGCTTACATGTATGACATCTGACTGATCAGTTGTGGCCTTCTGCTTTCATATATTATGACTAGGGCTGAACAATTATGGGAAAATCGTAGTAGTAGTGACATATGCCTATAAAATACTGCTACTAATAATAGTAAATAATAAATCTTTTTTACTATGATTATTACTACTAAATTAAATAATACATTTTACTATTGTTTATGACAAAGGCTGAAAGCTTTTTGGAAAATCTGTTCTCTTTTCTTTAGTTGACAGCAGCAGGTTTAGAAGTGCTTCTTATTTCAGGAAGGGAGATTGTTGGCACATGTCGGCTTCCCAAATGCGTGCTATAAGCAATTCCAACTGAGAGCAGATGCAAAGATGATTTCAAGTGAAGCAAAATATTCTGTGAACTAAGCCGCTCACATTAATCAGAATGACTCTAAAGCATATATATTAATGTAGCCTGTGCGATTTGATAAAATTTTAGTTTTATTTTATTAATCATGCAACTTAAATTATTAAAGGCTAGGTACAATGATATTTCATGCAATTTGAATTGTTTACACTGTTAAAGAGCTGGATCCTCATGCTAAGCATGGACAAAGTTCCGAAAAATACTCTGAAGTATCACTCTTTAGTTCCAGCTACACAGCACATCCCCAGGAGCTCGGCTCTTTTCGGAGAGAATTGTAAAGATGTATCTTTTTGAAATAAATATGATGAAACTACAGACTTTTTGGAGATACGAAGGTTGCAGTACTACTCTATAGGACCTCAAGACTAACATGAGATTGGGTGAAACAGTAATAATGGTGTAATGTACCCTTGAAACTGTTTAATTTGATCATTGTCCCATTTTCTCACAAAATTAAAAATAACTAAAACTTGAATCAGTATCAATATTATCCTTGTTAAAAGGCCAAACGTGTTGCCTTAAAGTATGGCCTTTTGAAAACCCAAAAGTCTATTTTTATTACTCTGACCACACACAGTTGCACTTGGATTTATTGTGTGCGTTTTATTTCGCAGCGTCTGGAGAGTGAGAAGGAGGAGCTGGAGAGAGACCTGAGCTTCAAGGCAGATCAGGCTCTTCAATACGACAGACTACTGGAGACCGTACGTGAGCACAATAGACAACTGCAGGTAGGGGGCGCCACTACAACATTTCCCTTAACCACCTTTCATTGCTTCCTAAAAAACACATGCAAATTATGACTTTATATGATAAATGTAACCCTTCTTTATCTCAGGCGGCTGTGAAGGAAAGTAATAATTCTCAGCGTACTCTAGAAAGTCAGCTACTGACCATGCAGAGCAAAGACCCCAGCAAAGACTTCCGCATTAAAGAATTGGAGGGCAGCCAGAGAGCTCTGGAGCAGGAGAATGAGCTGCTCAGGAAGAAGGTGAGCAAAAAATGTTCATTAAGTTCACAATCCCTTTTGTGAGTGCACATATTTATTGTAAAATACACACTTGCACACATTACAGCTAAATAAACTAAACAAATGTTAATTCTTTAAATACCTATTTGTGATAATATTTGTAATTAATTTCTGTACTTACATTTATATTCACAATATTGATCCATCCCTTACACCTTAACCCACCCTTAAACTCATCCATACCACCAAACCTGTCCCTAACCTTACCCGTATCCCACATTAATAGCAGCAAAAGTGTTTCGCAATACAATATGAACACAGGCGACCTAATATAAAGTGTGGCCAATGTTTTATTATTTAAATACTACTTATTACAAAAATGTGTTGTGAACATGTAAATGTAATTAAGCCTACATGTTGCTACATGAACAATTTTTTATCGCATGACGCGTCTTACAAGAACAGATCTTGGTTCATTTACAGACTGATGCGAGTTAAACTGATGGTTCATTGAGTCACATCCCTCACTGCTCTTTTGGCCTAAACTTTTCATTAAAAGAACCGACGCAGAGTCAATCGTTCATTAAGCTGACTACACTGTTCACACAGCATGTTTGTGTGCAGTCAAGTGTGCAGCAAAGGCAACGCAGATGGTTCACGGAGCACATTCAATTCACGCTGCAAACTCAAAACTTTGTGATGTTAACTGTGGCTCAACCAATCCAACTACATTCATTTTGTTTTAGTATTTATTGTTAAACGCAGCAATAATTAGCTTTCTTGGAACTTGTTATTTTTGCCTTCTCTTCCTTGCCTTGCCTTTGAATTTTTTGCGTGGATTTATGTATATTTTTTTCCACAGTTGGCAGGGCAGTGCAGTAGTTCCACTATCCAAATCAAGACACAGGAACTGTCCAGAGAGTATGAACAGATGCTGAAAGATCTACGAGAGGAGAAGGACAGAGAACTCAAGAACATGCGGGTAAATAAATCATAATAAAATAAGGAGAAAAAACACTTAACCATGGTAAAGTTGGTATAATATAAACAGACCAATTTGATAAGAACTCAAATGTTAAATGCTGATTTGGTAAAACTATTCTTATTATTATCATCAGTGATAAAACACATTGTGCTGCTTCATATTGTTGTGGAAACCTTGAAACATTTGATCAGGATTTTAGGATTCTTTGATGAATAGAAAGTTTAAAAAACACCATTTTATAAAAATAAAAATAGTCTGTGACAGTTTAAAAGTCTTTACTGTCAACTGAACGCGTCCTTGTTCAATAAAGCTATCTAACCCAACTCAAAACGAGAATGGTAATGTTGAATCAAATGTGCAGTCAATACATGTCCAATGTAATTCTGTATTACATTCAGTACATATAGCATTTATTTATTTATTCTTTTCTAGACTCAGCTTGTAAAGATTCAGACCGAGCGCACCATCACACACACTTCTGACAGCGGTTTGGAGATGCGTATCTCTGAGCTCCTGTCCAAACTAGAACAACGTGAAAGCGTCATCAAACACCAGGAGGAGGTACGTCAACACTATTATACAGACATAAAATGCTTTGTCAGAGTTGTTTTTAACAAGCACGCAATGCAGTTGTCATCAGTTCTGGCACGTGATGCCGCAGAGTGACATTTCCCCAATGTTTCCTTGAGTCATGGCCATCATCAGTTACCAAAACTTGACAGCTTGGAAGCCTGCTGGAAAAACATAAAGCTCAAGTGTTGAGTCGCTGCCTTTTTTGAACCTTTTATTTCTGTCATGCTATGTAACACATGCTGTCACTCATTCTGCCTCAGCAACAACCTTTAAAACCTAGGAACAAGGGCAAAATGGTTTTACAGTGTTGTGCAGCTTAATTAGTAGATTTAATCAGGTTAATTTGATTAGGTTAAATTAATTAATTTGATTTTTTTTGCCAGTAGATATTTAATCATATTTTTTCAGCACACCATAGTGACATTTTAAACGAAAACAACATGAGGCCAGTTTCTAAAGAAGTCAGTGAAAGAAGAGTTTTGGCATAGTTCACACTCGTTAGTTTTTCAGTCTCTGCATTACCTCAGCTTCAGTACTTTTGAGGAATGTGAAGTCACTGTACAATTTGAGCAGATACCTCTCTTCTTTCCTACTGAAGTACTTCATTCTTACTTTTGTCCTTGCACCTTCAGGAAATCAGACGACTCAAACTGCAGAAGGTCGACAACTCCAGCAATACAACGAGGACCGTCGTTACCAAGAGGTGTGTGCGTGTGTATTTATTGCATACAGTATAAGTGCCATGTGTAAACTAAGCTGCTATTCAGTCCTAATCATCATTGTAAACTTTTCCTTATGCACAGATACATGAACCAATACCCTCTTCTGGGTCTGCTGAGTGATGAGTACCAGTACACACCACCCATTAAAGAGGACAGGACTGTTGTCATCGAGAGTACGGGGGTCAGCACACGAGTCATCTAGACTGTAAGACTTTAAATTGTTTGGAAAAGGACACATTTCTCTAGGTGCTGGGTAGAAATAGCTTTTATCAATATTTTATGATGATTAAAAGCTTCTAGAAAAGGAGAGCATTTACATAGTAATCTTAAAGGTACTGTCAGTGTTGGGAGTAACATATTACAAGTTTTCCCATGTAACTACTGTAGTAAAGTAACTTTTGAATTTTAGAGTAATATACGCCAGTTACTTTGTTTTCTTTTCTTTGTTTTCCGTTTTGCCCATATTTAAAAAGTAACGCAATGCATAACTTTCTATAAAAAGTAGCAAAGTAACTTAATTAGTTTTTTTTAGGGAGTAACGCAATATTGTACTGCATTACTTTACATTTACATTACAACATTGAACGAATGGCGGAGTAGGGGAAGAGGAAGGACGCTAAGAACGAGATGCCTAGGGAAGGGGGCTTGCATTATTTATAGGAAGTACCTTTCACTCTGATAGGATGATTAGGATGAGGAGCCAGCCATGATCAATTACCTGTGCGTGCTCCTCCCGAAATATGTTTGCAAGCATCATTAAGAAGAAAAGCTTATTGAGTCATATCAAGTCATTTTTTAAATGATCATGATACTGAAAAGTTAAAATTGTTTAGTTCTCAGTGGTACATGAGACAAAACGGTATGAAGTAACTGTTTGCTTTAGTTGCACTAGAATTTTCACATGATTTCCATCATTTCACACCTCGGTCAAAGCATTTGTCTTAAGCATGTGTTTGTCTGGGAACAGAACACTACACTGTTCAGTAGTTAATAATAGATTGCTCCCTGGCGTAGAGGGCCAAAGCTAAATTCTACTTGAGAATAAATGAATGAGGCTGTCATTCTGAGCCCAACTTATGATGTCACTGAACTAGTCACGAACTAACTTTTTGCCAGTGACCTCGTTATTTTACACACAATCAAAGATGAAAAAAACAAATGATGCAATATAGCAAACTGCATATTTAATCACATTGCTTCTCAAACAAAGTGTCATAAGCACAACAAAGAGCTGAGGTGCTGGGATCTTGCTCTAGATTTAAACGTTTACCGCAGCCCGGTGAATGTTTCCATCGATGCCGACAGCGCCAGAACGTCTTCACAAAACGTGTCGAGTTGACAAATCATGAGTCTCATTGCTGGGCGTACTTTCTGGGACGGAAGCCAGTGCTTTCACATATTCGCATCAGAATGAGGACAGACTGGGCTGGAATTCAAGGTTTACTACAAAGAAAGTCAGAGAAGTTTGCCAGCACCGTTTTATCATACATACTACTATACAAAACAAATCATCAAATCTCATAAGCATTCTCGAGCCACGATAAATGCTGGCAGGGGGAGTCCAAGAATCAGATAAGATAGTTATCAGTGAATGAGAATAAGTCGTCTAGTGAATTCCTCCCTTTGTGTTCTGTTATTAGCAATCCTAAAAGAACTCTTTCTCTTTGACAGGGATGAACAGGAAGAAGATATAGAGGCCTCCCAGTTTTGCCCGTCCAAATCTCATTGCCTCCCTCTCTCTCTGCATGCTGCCCTCTTTCCAGTGGTGATGGTGGCGCTGACTTTTTAGTTTCCATGCTTTGGAACTGGATAACGCAGTATGAAGTAAGAACTTGACAGCTGACAGTAAATTTTTCACAAGCATTGTATTTGTTGTAATACTGTGTGACTACTGAGTTATTTTTAGATTTTGGAATCATCTCTTATCATATGATGCACCACAACATTTAGTAGCCTCCTGTCAACACTACTGTAGGCATGTAAATATATTGTACCATGACTGGAATAAAAGTTGAGCGTTGTCAGTAATGTAAAAGGTAATTGCTGGTTTTATTGGTTTTCTTATTCAATTGGGTATATTAATTAGGCAAATATTATTAGATGTTTTTATTGTTAAATGCTTCATGTAGAGGAATTCATAGTCGTAATGGTCGACCAATGCATGTTTTGAATGGCCCATGCAGATATCTGGAGAGCAGGATGACCCACTATATAGAAATACAGAAGTCTGGGATTGATAACATTTTCTGATGTTTTTGAAAGTCTTATTAAGGATGCATTTATTTGATCATAAAGCAAAATTAGTTGTGCTGCAATACTTTTTTTTGGACAATTTTTAATAAATACAATTATTAAAAGAACTGTATTTATTTGAAACATACTGTACATCTTTGTTACAAAGTTTTACTGTCACTTTTGATACATTAAATGCATCTTTGGTAAATAAATATATTCATTTAAAATAATAAAAAGAACTGATACCAAACTTCTAAACAGTAAAGACAAAACACACACACACAATAATTTGTAAATGAGAAAATCACATGATCCGTTTCCAAAGCTGTCAGATGTTGTAACTGACACAAGGAGGCGCCAACAGCCAGTAATCAGCCAATGCCAAATATCTGCTTATTTATTGGTCTGGTTGATCCTTTGGTAGACCACTAATATGTAATGTAAGCTGGTGAGGGGTTTTCCTGCTTTAAAGTGGTTGATAACACATGGGGTAACAGTGATTGCTGTAAGCTATATAAAAATTATCACAGCTATACTGTATGGAAAAGAAAATTATATACTATATCAAACATTGATATAGAAAGAGAAAAAAATTAACAAACAGAAAAACTCTGCTCAGTACACACTGGCAGCTATAGGGCCTCCATAAACATTTCGTTTTTATAGTCTGAAACTGCTGGGATGTTTATTCGTGCAAGTTGAATGTTTCTACAATATCTACATGAATCAAGTGTTTGTATTTTTACTTTATTCTTCATAAGACTCTAACACTTGCTGTGAGTTTTCTAGGTTTGCCTTTATTTCTGTGCAATTGTTAGTGGTGTGCAAAAGAACGAGTGAGGGGTTTGTGATGTCATCAAGCAGGTAGATTGTGGCATTACAGATATCCAGACAATTTTTTAAATATCATAATGTGACTAAAGAATTCCTCCTCTTAGAACTCTACAACAATGCAGTGTTCAAAGAAAATGATGTTTAATGTGTGATATCCTGACTAAATGCATCTTATCTGTTGAAATGTTGGAGTGCCCCTTTAAATTCCTAAACTTTACAATCAAATTGTTACATCTGCAGCATTTATCTCTTTTGTGGATGTGACTTTACATCTTGTAACTGTATGTGCTTGAAATAAAGTTTGTTTTGACCTCTCGACATCTGAGTGTGTTTATTTCTCCTCTGCGTTGAAACTTCAAAAGTACTCTGCTTTGTTTCCTAATTATATTTAAATTGAATTTTTATTTCGTTGTATATTAGTATTTTGTATACTATTATTATAGCTTTCAATATTTTCTCACTTTAATTTATTTGTGTTTGTTTTTTAATGTCTAAACTGTTTTAATTCTATTATTAATTCTATTGAATTATTTGATTTGATTTGATATCAGTTAATTAAGTTTCAAGTAATGAAAAGTTAATGATAACAACATTGGAATGAATTGCGTAAAACATAAAGACAGAGTCAAGAAATAGCTCATCTAGACACCAGAGGGCGCTAAACAATAACTTTTCTGTCACAGGACAGCGATTAAACTTCCCCTCTATCTGCACAATGAGGTCATTATATCTAAAAGGGCTTGACTACCATTTTGATTCATTCATATCATAAAATGGAGTAAATTAAAGTATTTTCCTCTAAATGCTACTTACGATAATCCTGAAAGTTGATTTCAAAATGCAGGCAATGGCATTGACCTTGCATAATCTTTTTGCTATTATTTAACGTTAGTTATTCAGGCAATGTGCATTTACTGTATGCCTACCATAGTTACTTAATGTAATTTTTTTAATGGATCACCAGTGGTCTCTAAAATAAAACTTTTATGAGTGCCTTCAAAGGCAAAATGAAAAGATATACTTGCACCACATACAAAGCTGAGATGATGATTACACAATCAGACATCACATCAAATAGCTAATAGCAAAATAGCAAATCTTCATCTTAAATTTAGCAAAACAGCACCAACAAAGACTTTAAGAACAGACTAATGACATTTCCCCCTTCACTCGTTTGCTAGCTTTCGTTCTCTCTCTCTCTCTCTATTTCTCCCTCTCTCCGGATGATCCCACGGCCCTGCTGTGCTGTACAGTGCAGTGGGAGAGCAGGGGCAGTAATGCAAAGGCATTGATTATGGCTGATAATTCAGAGCTTTGATGTGGATAATGCAGCCCATCTCTTCCTGCACTGGCCGTGCACTCCCAGCCCCTGGGGCCACAGAGGATATTGGGTTTACAGACACTGCTCAGCCTCTCTCTCTCTCTATATCACTCAGTCCATCTCTCGTGCACACTTTTATGTGCTTTTGACTTTGGCACGATGCAGTATTTTATTATACAGCTTTGCATTATAATACTGTGTTTTATTAACCATTAGGCTAATTATTCAAGAGAAAACATTGAGATTTTTCTGTATTGGTTGGTTTATATGTGTGTTTGGTTCAGGTAGGCCTACCTTACATTACAGGGAAAAATGTCCCCACAAAGATGCCAGTATCCAGTATTTTTTGATTCCCATGAGCAAACCAGCTTATTTATTTAAATCTAAAAATGTAGAAAGCTTTTTTTTGCGATGGGTAGGTTTGAGGCAGGGTTTAGATTAAGGGGATAGGAAATACAGGTTGTACAGTATAAAAACCTGCGCTGCATCCTCTGAGGATGCTTGTGTGTGTGTGTGTCAGGATGTGTTTCTCTTGTGTAAATCATGTGTTCCATGATCTTTTTTCCTCTGTTTCTTCAGTGTGTCTCCACTGTATTTATTTAGTTGTGTCTGTTTGTGTCTGGAATCCTTTGCATGCTTGCTTTTTTTTCATGGGCTGTTTTTCCCATTTCCTGGAGACACTGATTCATGTAAATAGACGCATACTCGTTTAACAAAAGAAAGGAACTAACATATTTTTCATTATTTTTTAAGCTGTGGTTAACTTAGACCTGGTAAATGCTCAGTTTCTGGTCAGGTGCTGTTTCTGCATAAATAGACACGTCATGCAAAATATGTTTATTTTGTATTTCTGACATATTTTACACTTCATTGTCCAATACGCTGCACTGTTGAGCAGTCACATCAAACAAAAAAGGACTAAATCCAGCTCAGTACTGAGATAAGGGTATAAATACTTATGCAATGTGCTTATTTGAGTTAATTTCCTTTCTTTTTTTTCTTTTTAATTTAGTTTTTTGCTTTGCAAATGTAGTGTTGCAGTGTAGACTGATGCGCAAAAAGGCAATTTTAAGCATTTTGCAGTTTTTCTCAGTCTCTTTGGACCACATCATCTACTCACTTGTGCACTTCATAAAAGCAGTTTAGATGTTTAGATCGATAGATTGAACTACTGTATGACAGACAGACAGACAGACAATAAATAGATTAGATAGATAGATAGATAGATAGATAGATAGATAGATAGATAGATAGATAGATAGATAGATAGATAGATAGATAGATCAATAAATAGATAGATAAATACTGAGGGCATCTTTAAACTGCGTGATAGAGACTGTAGCAAAAGTTTTTGTGGATGCTATTAGGCCCTGTCCACTCTACACTCAGCAGTGTGAGAGACTGATTCAGACAGAAGTGCTTCCGCCCTAGGTTCATATTTCCTCACTTCTTGCTGCACTTCAATAATTAATATTCATAATCGCATATCATGTCAGCAAAACACCCTCAGCTTCCTCTGCGGAATGACTGATCCCATCACCAACATTATTTTCCATGGTCACATCAGCATATATTAATAGCTTTATTCTACAATGTATGCACCTGGAATTGGCAACCACTGGCCAGCCTCCTGTCACACGATTCTATATGTTTTTGGATGGTCCTGTTGCTGTAAATGAATTTGCCACTGTTTTCAATACCAGCTATCAACAAGGAAAAATGCAGCAATATTAATTACATTAAACCACATTGTTTATTCATTAACACTAAATCACATGAAAGTTTTATTAATTAAAAAAAAAACACATGAAAGGTTTAAGTTATCCTAATTTGGGTAGATTTGGTAGACACGCTAATAAATATAAAAAATCTCCAGGAAATATAGGTTTGCTTTGTTTACAATGTAGCTATCATGTCTAATGTAATGGTTCAGTCTGTATTTAACTACAGAAAGACACTTTTCACCCAACACTATAATTTCACAAATCACACATTATGTCTTTTTTTTTATGATCAAATCTTGTGGTGTCAGTCAATTACAGTTATTTTATCTTCTTGATACTATCATAATCCGAAACACACTGGTTTATAGCGCAAATAGTTTTGCCATTTACTGGCTTTCCACTTCGTCTTCCACTAATTCTAGTTATTTACAATGTGACGTACCCTTTGTACTGATGTCAAATGAACTGTTTTACTTTAATATACATTCAAACTATTGTTTTCATAATCAAGCTTTAAAGATAAACACTTTCATGTGTTGACTAACAAAATAATTCATTATGTTGTATTTCGAAATGTACTAAATTGTGACTATTGTCGAACCCTAACCGTTACAAATGTGTATTTACAAAACATTGAAATTACATTTTAAATCAATAAATATAAATATTTTAGTTTACCATAAATGTTTGTCAGTACATTTGACATAGTGTGTTAATCATACTTTAAAGACAATAGAAATTTAAATTACATAATAACTATGTAATTACATAAAATACACATATGTCCTACCCATGGGTAAAAATTAGGATATTCTTAAGTTTAACTAATGGCATTTAATATACATTTAAACTATAATTTGTTATGGTTTAATTATACATTTAAGTACTGTTTAATATTAATTAACTAGATGTAATTTTATGCACATGTTTAGAGTTAGGATTATAGTTTCACTCTCATTTAATAATGGATAGTTAATTATTTTTATATGAGTAAATGCATGCAACGTGTGTAACAAGGACACCTTAAAATAAAGAGTTATCACTTTTTCACATATTTGTAAATAATATGCAACTTTAAGTGTTTAAAAAGATTAAATTCATTTGACACTTAAGTACATTTGTTAAAGAAAAATTGATGCTGAACTGTGCTGGGTATATATAACCAAACGAATCAAACTGAATTAAGTTTAATAACTTTGACTTCATGGAATTCTAAAGTTTGTTTCAATACCAAGCCCTAGTTAACAATAACAGTATTTTTTTCATGGTTTGCATGAGCTATCCCTTTAAAGTCTCAGCGTATCTACTTTATATGCCCTGTCGACCTCCTTGCTCTTTTAACTAGGGCTCCTGTCAAGGGTCACTGAAGTCCCCCGTCACCCTGGGCCTTCACATACACAAAGTCTCCTGACACTGAGACCTCTTTGGGACGAGCAAGTACCTCCGTCTTCTTAGATTGGCTGGCACTTTCCCTCAGCCACTTGACCTTTCGTCCTCTATGCTGTTGGAGTTTCTTAAGAAATGTGCTTGTCCGTCAAGTTGTGGTTTTGACGGGGGGTGTGGCCTGGCTAGACATTTTCTTTCCATCTTCTATCTCCAATCATAAGCCTCCTGACCTCTCCAGGGGAAAGGTGAGCGACTGCTTTCATTTGTGTTATCTTTCCACATCTCCTTTCAGTCTGTATACCTATTTTTGTAGATTTTGACAGTTTAAACCATATGTGTTTCGGACCCCAAACAGAGTATGTATTAGGACATACTGATGTCTCAATGTGTTTGCTCTCATTCTCATTCATCAAGTCTTGTCTTTCATTTTATCTTCCCATTTTTTCTTCTGTTTTCTCTTAATCTGTTTATGAGACAACGAACAGACACTTACGGCAGGTCTGCACTGTCTTAAAGATGTTCTTAAAAGGGCATTCTGGAAACTCTCCTTCTTCTTCCCTCCCTCCATCAGAGCTCAATCATACTTAATGCTGTCTTTCCCCTCACTCCATCCATCTCTGTCATCCTCTCGCTCTCTTTCTCCTTCGCTGAGCCTTTGCTGATGCACTCCTGGCCATTAATAAAAATTTTATACATAGTCAGGAAGTGCATTTGCAGCGGGAGCGGCTGGAGGCTCTCAGGACGGCAGGAAATGAGCCTTAGCATGGCTGTCGGCCAGCTTGGCTATTCCGAGGGGCCGGCGGCTCTGCCAATCAGAGAGCTCGCTTCACTTAATGGAATATGGATACTTCACCCCCAAACTATTAGTGACAATTATGTGGTGCGAAGGGGGGACGGGGTATGTGTGTGTGTGTGTGCTGCGAGAGGAGTTTGGGGTGTGTTTGGATGGGTTGTGGATGTGTGTGTGTTCACATCTTCGCTCATGTCCTTGTAATGGGGTGATGATTTGTAAGTATCTCCATGTGTGTACGGGACTAGGCTGCGAGAGGGGCAGCAGGGGAAGATGGAGAGAATGGGGGGGCGGGGGGGTGGGCATTAATTCTGATCAGATACAGATGGTGGTGTTTACGTAGCTCAGTGGTACAGAGCAAGAGGATGAGAGGGCTTGACTAGTTGTTTGGAAGAATAAGCTCCATTTGAGTGTGTGGGGTTAAGGCCGCTTTAAAAATCATATACTTCAAGGAATCTGCAAGAATGGCTCACTCTGCTTTCTGGGGTTTAGCTTAAAGGGACAGTTCAAGCTAACATTATTTCCTTACCCTCGTGCCATTTTAAAGCTGTGTGTCTTTTCTGTCTAAATTTTGAATGCTGTAGCAGTCACTATTCAATGAATAGGGGTATCAAGCTTAAAAAAAGATGCAAAGATAATGTAAATGTATCATAGAAGTAATTTATTTTCAAGCTGATAACTACTGTGAGTTGAATTTGACAGCCAACATGGTCTGATTCATGAACAAATCATTCAAAGGGGTTCAGATCAGATCATTCACAAACCACACATCATGTCTTAGTATGTAGTCATATGTATAGTAGTTTGTACATGTAAATATGTGAGATAAAGATAAATTTGACACAATCAAACAGACAGACAAGGAAGAGTTTGGTAGTGCTGTGTGTTGTTCCAGGGTTGGCATCATCTGAAGTCCTCTGTGGGGTTGGCATCATCTCTTCTTAAGTGT
>JAUCNO010000425.1:108935-124549 GCA_032353835.1 Enteromius viviparus
CTGCTACGAATTCGGACATACTACTCGCCTCGCATGCTGTTTTTCGCCTACTATATAGTAGGGTAGTAGGCGATTTCAGACGCAGCACATGTGTGTCTGCTCATTTGTATTCCCTCTCTCATTATGTTTGATCCTCCAGGTGTCTTGTGTTTTGTCTTTAATTAGTCCTTGTATTTATTTCATTCCCTGTCTAGTGAACGTTGTTAAAGTAATGTTGTGCGTGCGTTTGTCGGCCTTGGTGCACCTTCGTCAGCCTTCCGTATATCCTGGTCACTTTTATTAAATGTTCACTAATTTGAACACTCTGTCTTTGAGTTTCTCTGTGTGTTTCTCCGACAACTCCAGCAATCGTTACAGAACAACGGACAATTATTAAGATGCCGTTCATTGATCAACTCACGAAGCGGTTTGGTCTCGGCGACACTGAGATCTTGAGGTTATTCCGGGATGGTGCTTGTTTTATATGGGAAGCGGATCTTCTGGATATCACGGGTCTGCCTTGGAGATCGGCGGTGTTCCTATCACTAATGACTTTCCAAGCACAGGCAGGCTTTTGGCAGCGTCCAGCCATCACATCACCTCACAAGCATGTTAATTCAGATTTTAACATCACTACGAACGTGCACATCTCTGCAGACTTTGTTCTGCTTTAACGTCCGGAAGCGTCACAGACTGTCGCGGATTTCGGTCTGCATCTACGACCCCGTGCGCCGTCACAGACTTTTGCAGATCCCCATCCGCCTAATACCAATCCGCCTTGTGGAGTTATCGGGTATCAGCCCCTGATCCTCCATGGCCTGCTAAAGGCCCAGATCCACCGTGGCCTGCCCAGCGTCCTGATCCGTATGATATCTGGGAGGCCTCCTGAGATGCTGCCTTGTACACCTCCCGGACACCCATCCATCCCGCCCCTTTCACTATGTATTGTTCCGCCTCCACTCCACCACCTATAGACTGTGTTTTGGGAGTGTCTAGAAGCCGCTTCCGTGTATCCTGGTCACTTTTATTAAATGTTCACTAATTTAAAATCTCTGTCTCTGAGTTTCTCTGTATGCTGAGAAGCAAGGCCATGACATTTCTGGCGATCGTTACAACATATCAAAATGGCATATTGTATTATATGATATGTCGCTATGCACAAGCAGTGGCCCTGGCCCCATAAGCTCAAGGTTAACAACTACCTGTGTAAGATGCTCTAAACTCCCCAAGCCATATAACCATAAAGGCTTATCTGGGATCTTTGAAAGACAACAGTCACTGACACCCTACCCAATTTTACGAGCCCCCTCCCTTCCCAAAGCCATCATCTCTTGCACTCACAGCTGTTCCTTAAAAAGTCTTCCAAGGAGGAGAAATATACACCACATATGTCATATTTTGTGAAGATATTGCTTTTTCACTGTCATATTTGATGTCATTCCAAAGGTATTAACGGGATATATAAAGTGGTCTCAAT
Organism: Enteromius viviparus; assembly: GCA_032353835.1. Taxonomy (NCBI): domain Eukaryota; kingdom Metazoa; phylum Chordata; class Actinopteri; order Cypriniformes; family Cyprinidae; genus Enteromius; species Enteromius viviparus. Next base: position 110,392 of record JAUCNO010000425.1, read on the forward strand.
TTCATAGCAGTCACTTATTTCATGACGAGATTAGAAACTCTTTTAAAGAATTAGGCTTAATACCAAAGGGGCATTTCCCTTCACAATACCGCTTTTGCTTATGCGCCAAGACTCAAACATAACCCGCGCTAATGGCAAAGTCTGAGCAATGGCTGCAGCTAAACAAACAGTTGTCTGCATGAAGATGTTTTTTTTTTTTTTTTTCATTTTGGCAAGTGGATTCCAAATGTTCCAGCACCTTAAGATAAAGTTTAAATGACAATGATTTACAAGAAACGTCCTTGTATGAGCTGCAGCGGTGCAGGTAAACTAACGTTAGTTTACACTAATTTACTAAACGCTTTATTAAAATGCTAATGTTATGCTAATATTAAATAGAACCTAAGTGTTATATGATTGAACCCCCATATAGAGCACATATAGTTTCAAATATTAACTGTCAGTGTTTTATAGGTTAAATGATGTTATAATAATTGATGTGTTTTGCAATTTGTTCACGTAAGAGCTAAGTTACAGTTGTAACAAATTTGCTCAATAGGGGAAATTTATAATTAATTATAACTGGCTATAATTAATAATAAATATTTAGATTAGATTTTAGGATTAACCGTAGCAGAATTAATGTTACAATTACTTGATCTGTCTGTCCACCGAGCAGATAATTTAATTATTTATCAATTCTAGGAAAGGTTATTTTCTGGCCAAGAAAATAGCTTTCCCACTCTGCAGTACTGGCAGTAATTTAGCATGTAGCTTAAGGATCAACATCCAGATTGTGAGCAGCACACAGAAACAAACGATTGTGAATATAAGGAATTTAATAAATGAGACTAAATTTAAAAAACATATACGTACAGGATAAAGGGAAGTAAGGAAAAGAGAGATAAGAGCAAGAGAATGGCAGTATTTCACATCAATTAACCACAGTCTATTGAGATTCATTAAAGAATCAAGGTTTACCTTAAAAAGGGGTTTAAGCTTAAACAAGCATCTAAATAGTTATAAATGTTACTTGCATTGGTCTTTTTGTCTGCAAAAGAGTCCTGATTTCTAGATGATCAACCTTTAGGCGCGAGCTGGAGGTTTTCCTCTGGTTCCTCGAAAAGGTAGGAAAATAGTCCACAGCGAGTTAACAAAGTTCCTTGAAGATAAAACCGCCAGAGGTTAAATTTAAGAGATGAGTTTTGCAAAGTGTTAAAGAAGTGTTCGTCTCAAGAAGAAAGATAGTAGTAGTATAATTCTTCATGTCTGTACAAGTATATATTACTTGCATGGCCATGTAGACTGTGTCCCATAAAAAAACCTATGGGATCAACTGAGCTGTCATGTAGAGGATCATAACCCTTTACTCCAGAACCTCAATGACCTGAGGACAGCACTTATTGAAGAGTGGGATGCCATCCCTCATGCCACATTTTTGTTGCGGTGTTGTTAAAGTTCAATAAAATAATTCAGTAAATTATTTGAGATAAAGAAATTGTTATTGTGTGCTTCTTAAATGCCCTACTATGGACATGGGCTGACTTAAATAGGGTAACCCTCTGTGCGATGCAAGATTTTAAACCATTAGGTCTTAGTGTATTACTGATAGTAGCCTTGGAAACAATAATCCAGCTCTCTTCACAGCATTGACCAGCTCCTCCCGTGTAGTTCTGGGCTGATTCTTCACCATTTTTAGCAGCATTGATACCCCACGAGCAGAGATCTTCTGTGGGGCCCCAGTCCGAGGGACATTGACAGTCATCATTAGCCTCTTCCATTTTCTGACAATTGCTCCAACCGTTGTTCTTTTTTCACCAAGCTGCTTGGCACCTGCCCCGTAACCCTTTCCAGCTTTGTGAAGGTCTACAATTTTCTCTTGTGTCTTTTGACAGCTCTTTGGTTTTGCCAATGTTGTTACTTAGACTTGGGCTGACTGTGGAGTGCACAGGTGTCTGTATGACAGCTAACAACCTCAAACAGGCAAAATAACAGGTATTTGAGGGGCAGAAATCTGGCTGATAAGCAAGTGGTCAAATACTTATTTGACACAGTAATTACCAAATAAATTGTTAAAAAATCATACAATGTGATTTACAGATTTTTAAAAATTTTTTTAGATTCTGTCTCTCACTGTGGAAATGCATCTATGCTAAAAATTGTAGACCCCTCCATGATTTCTAAGTAACAGAACTTGCAAAATCACAGGGTGATCAAATACTTATTGACCTCACTGCATGAAACCATATGTCACATATATGTAAATAATCAGCGGTGCATATATGTCTAATTTTTATATAACACACAAATAAAAAACACATCATATCTTAAATATTAATAATTATATACAATCCATATGGCAATACATGTATTATTCATACATAAACATATATTTTTTATGGGGTAGACTTAAATGTCAATATATGAAATTGCCCCATTTTCTAATAGGATTCATATATGAATATGGCATATTTTAAAATAGGGGTCATCTATATAAACATATAAGGTTATTTCATATATGCACATATATTACATTTCTGTATGGGTCTATTCAGTGCCTAGGAGTTTAAGACTCTGGACACACTGAAATAGACATGGATCCTTCTAATTTAGGATTCCTTACCTGATGTCATGCAATTTGACACACAATTGAGCAATTGAACTAAGATCTTGAATGAGTATTGCCCATGATAACACCGGAGTCATACTTCCAAGACATTCAGTTAGACTGAAAGATATTGAGTTCATTTACTTACGCTGTCCTCCATAAGTTTCAGCTACAGCTTAATAGGCCTGTGTCTCCCACCACAAGTTCTCTGCCCCCTTCTTAAAAACTTTGTCTTCTTATATTTCTTTATGATTATTTCATTTTCCCTTACTTTGATCTGAGTTGCATGCCAGGGGACACACCATTTTTTCCACGTTCAAAGATGTTTTGGAGCCAACTAACTTTTTCTGTTTTCTGTTTCTCTACCCCTCCCACCTCCTCTTTTCCTGAAGGGCAGGAGAGAGGGGCTTTATTCTGATTTGACACCATTAGTTGGGCATGTTTTTTTTTTTTATTATTATTTTTTTTTTTGCTGACGTTCCACATCAGAATTGCACTCTGAAGAGAAGGAATAAAAGATCATCTTTGAGAGTCTCCCAAGATTCCCGGCGCCCTTTCAAGATGCGCTTCTCAATTCATTTACTTGCCTTTCATGTGAAAAACTCGGTTTCATTATGGCAATTAGCTACTTTATCTCCATGCCAATTATTGCATTAAAATAATCATCCTTCTCATCTAAAGAACCGTCTTTTTCGGTTTTCTCTAATTGATTTTTCTGGATAGCGCTGTTTCCTTATTGCTATGTATGGTGATTAGTTGTTCCTCATTTGAGCAGCATTTGCTTACTCATTATTGGTAGCTTGTTAAATTTCAGGAATATGGACGCCCCATGAATTTTCCACTTCTGCCAAATCAGTAGTACTTCAGTCATGTTAAGTAATTTGTCAAACATGCCAGATAATGCACTATACCACAGAGCCATGACATACATAGACTCCCATTCTTTGTTGCTTGCTTCATGCCTTGTTTGAAAGGCAGTCTGTCTTAAAAAGAAAGAATGAAAGAAAGACAGAAAGAAAGAGCAAAAATATGATGTGTGTGTTGCATGCATGATTTATGAGGTCCGTGGAGAAAGGGAGCGTGGAGAAAGAGAAACAGAGGAGGAGACAGCTTCAAAGGGGAACGCTGTTGATTTTTCTGCTCCGTCCAGAGATCCGGGAGGTCGGGCAGAAGGGGAGCCCAGGGGAAAGGCTCCTTGGTGGTTCACTCATCTCTCTCGCACCCCCAGCCCCCACCACCCCTTGCTATCCAGAGATTCCTGCACCCCCCTGATCTGTGGCCTGCGGCAGCCAGGGTCAGCCTCTGGCTCCCTCTAATGAAGCCCCCGGCCCCCTCGCCTGCAGACTGAGTGGCATGTGTTCATTTCACCTCCTACTCGACACATCCCTGTGCGCCTGCTGAAGCCCAGCACATTGAACAGTACACGCACATACATACCAGCCACCCAAGCCTTTGATTTGTACTTCTCCGAACAGACATCACCCTTTCCAATCAGTCAGAATGCCCAGTTGTACGCCAGGTCATGCAGTCAGCTGAGTTAGATAATAATAATTTATAGGTGTTTTTTAATTATTATTTACTGTAGCTTTTATTAATATGATAGTCTCTTATTGCATTTCACAGGTTAGTAAAGAGTTAAAGGGTTACTCCACCCCAAAATAAAATTTTTGTCACTCTAAACCCAACCTCCATTTGTCCTTTGAACAAAATTTAAGATATTTTGGATGAAAACCAGGAGGCTTGTGACTGTCCCACTGACTGTCAAGGTCCTGAAAAGTACTGTATGAAAGATATCATCAGAATTCTCCATCTGCCATTAATGGTTCAACCTTAATGTAATGAAACTATAGCATGAGAATACTTTTTGTATGGGGAAAAAAAGCAAAAATAACAACACTATTCAAAAATAATTTTTGGCAGTCAATTGAATGGTCTCAAGCCTCCTGGTCTTCATCCAAAATATGTAAAAACGTGTTCAGAAGATGAACAAAGCTTTAACAGGTTTGGAAAGACGTGGGAGTTAAGTGGTTAGTGACAACATTTTCATTTTGGGGTGGAGTAACCATTTAAATTGTTTAAAGGTGGCTTGCAAGCTAATCGTTTATTTGGGACATTATATCAGTGCACAGTAAATGAAACTAAGATTGGGCTATTGTTCATTAAAAAAAAAGTTTTCAAAGAATTTGCTGTCAATGTCTGTGATGTTGGATAACTCAGATACCTTGACAATTTTCTTTTTCTTTGATTTATTGTATATTGTAATATGGTCTTCCCTTCCTCGATCTCACACTAAAAGAAATAAAAGCTTCTGGGAGGCTTAGGGGCGGCCTAGCGGCTAATTAAATTAGCAGCTAAATTAAAACTTGATTATTCCCATGGTATATGGTGGAAATATATTTACACAGAAGCATTAATTTTTTCAAAACGACTTTTTCATGGGGTCTCCCTGTGCCATGCAAAGGATGTTCTTCAAGGCCATCTCTTGAGGGGATCGTCTGGAGGACGGATATCTTTAACTCGCTGCTAATTACAATAATCTAAACACTTTCAAAGTCCCTCCGATGAGGCTAATTGTGTCTCCAGCTCCTCTCTCTTTTCCACAGTTCCTGGGAAAGGGACAGCGCTTGTGGAGACTCATGCCACAGGCAGCGAAGCCTTTCAAAGGGAATTCCAACAACCTCCCCGTTGCTCTCTGATGGGAGATGTCTCTTGGGACTGCGGTATGGCTTTGCATTTCGGGTATGGATTTATCCTTTAGTGTTAAGGAATTAATGTGGTTTCTATAGAGCTGACATTTCAACAGTTGATGTTGTGGCCTAGGGGTTGGATTACCATTTAGCGTTCTAGTTGTTGTAGACATTCAGGAGTTACAGTATTTGTCTATTTAAGTGTTATTGATATGACCTGTGTGATGAAAGCCAATAAATAAATGTTTCATGATTTTAAAGTCAGACTTTTTTCCTATGCATCTTAATGGGATTTTTTTTGTGTGTGATTGCCATTGTAATAGATCAATTAATCTTTTAAAAATAGATCAATTAATTAATCTTAATAAATTGTGTGCAATGGCTTATTGTTGAACAGGGGTCTAATTTACATTAAAACAAAGCAAAGCCTCTAGTCTATTAACAGTGCTTCACAAATAAGAAAGGCTTATTTTGAAATTGCGTTTTGGAGATATTGGGTAAGCAATGCCAAAGGTTCAAAAATCCCCCTGTTGTTTCTTGGCCTTGGACCCATTTATGTCATGAGCATTTTTCATTATGAATCTATCACTGCACTTTTGTGTGGACAGCAGGCAGTGACTTGGAAAACATAACCCTCCATTCATAATTTACTACTATAGCATAGGACCAGTTCCATTAATGGTGTATTCTGGTACTGAGGTTCTGGACATAGAAGCATTTATAGAGCGTGGACTTCTGGGAGCCCAGGGCTCTTTGTCTTTCTCATGCTTCCAATGCCAGGAATCAGATGAAGGCTTCCAAGGGCACTTTGTTTTGTTTGGTATTTTCATGGTCTATCCGTTAAAGTAATAGTTGCTCATGGCCATGTATTTATGCTTTCTATGGCCTTGATACTTTATATAAGGCCTGTTTGCCTTTGAATTGAGATGTTCAAGTGAGCTACTATACCTAAAACTTCAATGTATGTCTATGCAATGGAAGTTGTACTGTATACACATGTACAAATATGTGAATGTTTTGCAAATAACAACATTTCGGGAGGAAGCGCTGTATGATTAATCTCATTCGGCCGGCATTTCCTAATCAAACCCCTTATTACCCGTCCATTTCCAAGTATAAATAAACCCATTTTCTTCACTTCCACATCTCGTCTTCGCGCATCCCTCCCCCACCCGTTCTCTTCCACTCATTCTGCTCGCGCCTTCCTGGGGGGGCAGACGGGGAACGAGCCGGACGCCGAGCTCCGATCCTCGCTAGGGTTCTAACCACTAGGGCTCGGAGTCTACGTTCCCCCGGCTCGCCCCCCGGACAGCATGCCAAATTTGCTTTATACGATTATTAAGGAAGCGCGAACTCGTGAATTGAATTCATTGGCTTCACTTATGTGTTCCATAGTTTTTAGAGTCATTAAACATTTTTTGATGATGGTTTGAAATTAAAAAAATATATTTTTAAGAACTTGCAACTTTTGATTTACACTAAAACTCTTTTCTTTTTTTTTTCTTTTTCTTTTTTTCTTTTTATAATAGATGTTTGCCTTTGACTTAAACGGGTACTCGAATGCAAAATTACAATTTTGACATTAATCCCTTACCCCCATGATTTTTCAAACCTGTAAGAGCTTTGTTTGTCTTCGGAACACACTTAAAGATATTTCGGATGAAAAAAAGGGAATTTTAAGAATTGTCACATTCACTGTCAAACAATTTGAAAAGAAAAGCATTATATTAATTTCTCAGAATGCTCAACTCCCGCTTGAAAAATCTCTTAAATATGTTCCAAAGACGAACAAAGCTTTTACAGGTTTGGAACGACATGAAGGTACAACTGACTAATGACAACATTTTCATTTTGGGGTGGAGTACCCCAAAGGTAAAAATGAAATCTGTTGCATCATTTTAGGGACATGATAGAAATGCACAAAAAAATCCTAAATATATCGATCTCAAGTACTGATGTTGTTTGAAGGATTGCTGACATAGCCTTGTTTGTGGTGTGTATTTGCGAGTTGGAGATGGAGATTGGGATATGGTGTTGGCCCAAAGGAGTGAAGCAGTAGGATGACTGCTGTCTTTCCGCTTTACTGAGTTTTCCTTCTGCCCCTTTAGTGGGGATCCTAACCTCCCTGACAGAGACACGGCTTTCTCATCGATTCTCGCTCACTGACTCTCCCTATGGCCTTGTCCTTTAAAGCATAGATGTTATGAATGCTATGCCCTGCCCTGTGCGTATGTGTGTTCACAGAACCATGATTTTTAATGCCTGAGTGGATCCGTATGTGTGTGTTTCCCAGGTCATATCAGGTGTGTATAGAGAATTAGAATATTTGTACAGCTGGCGACCTGCAGGGAATTTGTTTCTGTTAGCTTGCATCTCATCTTGTACGCAGAAAACACCCCTCCTTTCTCATTCCCTTTCTTTTTTCACTCTGTCTTGACAAAACTTTGCTCTGGTTGAGGTAAAGCCTCCCTTGGCCCCTGTCCTGGCCCTGCTGAGTAGGCGGATGTTCATCCTGCCCACTTGTTTTTACGTGCCATTGGCCTTCCCATGTAAGAGGACTGTCTGGTAGCTTCTGCATCATTTAACAGGCTGTAGCAGCGGGATGCCAGGTACTGTCCTGACATGGCAAGGCCCCCAGGTGAGCACGTCTAACTGTTGGCACCTCTCTGCAGTGGCACTCAGGGCTTGCTGAGTAAAACTCATTTCTCTTGCCTCTCGGTTATCTTTGAAATTTATAAAAGAGCATACAAAGAAAAAGCTGTTCCTTTTTTGCAGCTGTGTTTCACAGTTAATAGGTTTCAACTACAAAAACTTGATACAAGAACATGATAAAAATGGCCTATTCAAACATACATATATGTACATTTACATACATATATTTATGAACATTAAATTAGTTATTTTAAAATTAGAATTAAAGAAATCCACATGTAAATTCATGATGAAGGAATTTAATGGATAATTACACAATTGTTTTAAAATCAGCTCCTATGTATAGTTCACTATAGAACAAAACTTTGAAAAAATATTGTACTAGCGACATTAAAAACATTTTAATGAGCTGTCTAGTAGTATTCTGTAATACAGATTGGACAGAAGTTCCACTATGCAAAAAATTCTCTCTCCCGGAACTTTTGTTTTGTTTGATTTTTGCTCCTGGACAATTGCTCTGCATGTTTTAAATGCTGCCTTATTTAAAGGGATAGCTCACCCTAAAATCCGACCCCACATCATTTTTTCTTTGGAACACAAATTAAGATCTTTTTTATGGAATCCATGAGCTTTCTAATCCTTCATGGCGAGCAATTTAATGCAATATAATGACATGATTCAGCACACTCTAGTTTCAGAGAAAATGTTAATTTCTGAATTAACATTAGATTAATGTGTAAAAATATATGATTAATATATTGCTATGTTTAAATATTAAATTAAAAAGAGTTTACTTAGTGTATTATGCTCCCTAACCTACTCCAAAATAAATTTGTTTCACGTTTTAGTATTATATGATGCATGTGTTGAATAAAGGAAATAATGAAGAAAGAAAATTGTAATTCAGCATGCTCACAAAGATGTTTGGAACTGTTTTATTATATTTTATTTAGCTATAACTACATAAACCTCATATATATGTCAGTTCATCTTGATGAGTTAAAGAAATTATGATAGGTTGATTATCCCTAACACAAATAATTTAATATAATAAAAGTTTAATTTAATATAATAAAAGAATTGACAGATAATATGTACATGAAGCACTAACCTAGGTCATTGTCATATAGGGTTCCCAATGCGAGAGTTGTGTGTGTCTGTGTTTTTCTTTTTCTTTTTGGAAATCTTAAAAATGAGCTTTAACTAAAGCAGATATGAAAAAGTTGTAACTTGGGAACATGTATTTTCTGCTTTGCTTGTTTCTCTGAAACCCTCTCCACATTGCCTGTTTTAATCTGACTAAATACGATAACCTGCTCTTCATAAAAAATAGATGGTACTTCATTCAATGGGACCACTGGGGCCCCAGGGGGCCCTATAAGCGAGGAGGTTGTGGGGTCTGTTCGCCAAAATCACCGGGCGTAATTAATTTCCCCATAAATGAAATTTGGTTAAAAAGAAAAAAAGAGGCCGAAGTGGGTGGTGGTGGGGCAGAGCGACAGAGCGAGGGGGAGCGGAGACGCTCTTGCCCAATCATGTGGGAGAGTTTGTCAAGCAGGAGATTGCAGTCTAAAATATTAATCAGCCTCCCTCCACCAAGAATGAGTGAGCCAGCTCCTAGAAGGGACACGACCTCTCAATATTTCATGAGCCAGTCCTGGCCCAGACACAGGGCCCGCAACTGGGCTGCCTTCCCCTTTAACGCTACATGCATCAGCCGTCCCTTTAATGGACCCAGAGGTTGGGGCTGGCATGGGGTAGGATAGGGTACGAATGTTGAATGGGGGGTGGATTAGGTAAATAGAGGAGCGGGTATCCAGGCAAAGCATGACCTTTAAAACTACACTCCAAAGAAGATAACAATGACCTTGTGTCTGCTTTAAATGCTAGCTGAGATGGAACTAAAGTGTTACATCTCTGAGAATCAGCATATGCAGAAGTGAGAATCCTAAAGCTGTGATGAATGGTTCATTTTCAAAAGACAAATCTTGAAATTCCTTCCTACTTTACTAAAGATTCACATCCCTGTCATGCATTTAATATTTGTTGTTTCAGACTCACGCATGCACAAGCCGGGCCCATGTGCAACATTAATGCAGACTAGAGTAGGAATTCACCCTGAACCTGAGCTCTGGCCTGCTGTAAAGCACCCACTCAACCTTGGCTGTGGTCGTAGTACATTCTGTGTTTAAGAAAACAACAGATCACATAAAAGATAAGCTACACCGGCTGCTGTGGGATCAAAATCAACTTAATCCACGGTTTCAGAAATACAGAATATCTCATTCAACTCTGAAATCCATGTGGCAGGATAGAAGGTCTTCAAACATATGGCAGATACTAAATAAAGAAATCAGTGAAGGTTTTAAAATTCAGTGTCTGTGAGAGCAAAGTGAGATGTCTTCAGGATTTTCATTGGTTATGAGCTCAAAAAGAGGTGCTAACATATATAACCTTAGCTATCTTAGCTACCTTAAATATATCCTGACACTGACATATGAGAGATCCAGGACATGAAAGGATTTATGTCAGAAAGCTGCCTGGGACCAGTGTCTTGAACATAAAGTATATTCTGAGCAAATTGAAAGAAAGGGAAGTCTATAAAACTCAAAAGCTTCCTGGTTGCTTTATAATTTGCATATCCCCAAAACCTTCAAATTGCTAAATGCATTTAACGCTTAATGTAAAAACAGATGTCTGAAGGGAATGAAATGTTCATTCCATCATTACAGGTTAATATGGGTGATATCCAGGTCACAGTCTTTGCCAGCTATAGTTAATGTTTTCTGTTTGTTTTGGAGTATCGTGCCCTGAGCACCACTGGGTGCTGGTGTTTGACCTTTGACCTTTCAGAACATTGCATGAGCCTAGACTGCTCAATAATTGATGTGTGTGCATCATCCTGCCATGGGAGTTGGGCCACACCCCCTGTAGGCCTGGTTTCACACGCACACTAGTATTGATTTTGTTAACTGAGACCATTCGGTCAAGTGAGGAGCATAAACACAGCTTGGGCTAGCATTGCCTGCTTTTCTCAATATCAGTCCACTGTGAAGGTTTCATTGGTCAGTACTAGCCTATTTTTCTTCACCATACATGGCTTACTTTTATTTGATATAAATGTGTTGCCATTTATATTTGTAAAAGTGTTGTTAAATTAACATAACTCTGTATCTACATAGAGAGTTTGAAATGGTCGTGCCAAGAGCATGGTAGAAACATTCCAGAGAAATTTTGTGGGTATAATGGGATCATTGTTATCAGTTTAGAAATCTGTAACATTTTGATATGAAGCAGTAAAGCCCCAATATAATTCAAGCAAAATCCAAGAACATCATTTGAACAAAGCGATAAAACAAATTTTGTTTGGGGACTTCGAAACAGCTTGCCAAAATAAAGGTTTGGTCTGCCTGGTAAACACCTTCAAACATTGGTCCTTTTGCGCTTTTTTTTTTTTTTAGAAATCTTCATAGTTAGTTAATTTACTAACCTAACTCTATCAAGGTCAAAATTGTAATTCTAGTTTAAAACAAGCAGTACTGATGCTATTTGTCATGTTTAATAATGTTGTATGTGTCTATATAGTGCTATAAATAAACATGATGTGGATTTCAGGGGTGCTGCTCTGATTTCTGGGCCCCCTGAACACCGTATTGACTTGAACCCCCACAAAACTGCATTCCGGGGTGGGGGACTTCTCATCAGGGCCCTTGGAATCATGCTAACCTTTCCTACAATTAAGGCACCCCTGGTGACTTAACTTGGCTGGAGAGCTCATTTTTGTTGAGCTTGTGTGCAAAGATATCCACATTATGATCAGATGCTTTCTTGCAGTGACTGCTGTTTTCTCATTGCAAAGGTATTTAGAACTTTAGAATCAAAGAACGAATACCAGGATATAAAGTGTTACCTCACCAACCCAAGTATTTTCAAATGTTAGGTTATCAATAAACTCACAATGCTAAAAATTGATTTTTGGCTTTTTTTGACTGAAATGCTGTTGTAGCCTTACATTTTGTTGTACAGGCTGTGGTTCAGATGTTTTTCTGGGTCAGTTCTGGTCCCATTGGTAAGATGGACCACATCTTGTTCTCATGAGATCCCCTCCCTGCCTGCCCCAGGTGCCCCTGGCATGGTCTTCGCTCAGTTTTGTCCGTTAAGTACCACTTAAAATATTGATGAGTCTGTGTAGGTCAGGAGGTGCTGCATGCATGAAGTTACTGTTGACCAGTGAGGTTTAGATAACCCTTGAAGTGCTTACCCACTGTACAGAGTGTTATGCTTCAGAAGCCTCTAAGGATAATGTGCTGGAGGTCTCTATAAAGATGATGTTTTAACAGTAGCTATGCCCTACATTGATCAAAAGAAAAGGTTTGTGTTGTTTGTTGTTGTTGAAATAGGACTAGTTTGAATTGGTAGTTCTGAATGTAGATACTGTGTATCAAAATGTATGTCAAAAGCTGTTTATTTACAGTAAAATTATATTTAGTAATTTGTTTCTCATCCACTTGAAACCGTTCACGGCAGTAAACAGATTTTGAAGACATAGGTATTAGGAAAGACATTATCCACCTTTAATGATGGTGTGTAAACATGCCTGGTAGGTTGGTGCTCTTTTAATATAGTGGAGAACTAAACGTTTTTTCAGAACTAAACATTTTTATTATCCTGGACATCTCCCAGACCTAATTTATTAATACATTAGCTATCTGGGAGATCAGTTTCTGCTACCAAAAAAGCAAACGGTGTGTTCACAATGTTCTTTCTATGTTGACTGAAAATTAAGATGTACTGCCTGAGGTTAACACCTCTCACACAAGCAGAAAAACTTCTGTTCCAAACCCAAAGTGGTGAAAGTGAGAAGTTGTGGGGGTGGAAACGCCTTGTATATCTGATCTGACTCACGTGTGTGTTTGTGTTTAAAATTCAGAACCACGCTGATTGACAGAGCCTTGCGTGTGGCTATTAAAGAGGATTCGAGGAGGTACTCGACAGAGTGTGAAATTACACCTGTTCGCTGTTTGCACACACTCTCATATCTGCATGAGCCTAAAATCACCATCAGAATTATATTCAAATACCTCCATGAGGCAGGCAGTGACATGTGAAGGTCAGGTAAGGAATGTTTGTTCGGGAGGTCAGTTATCTCATTATAAATCGCATGTTTAATCCCATATGTTCAACTTTTAAAGAGATATTTCTGTTAATGCAACTTAATATTCATAATTTATTCTAATGTGATTTGTAATCATTAAAAAAAAAAATTAGGCTAAATGTTAAAAGGTCATTAAAAAGTAAAGATATAGTAGAAAATTTAAACAGAGAATATAAAATATTGTGATACTGTAGATATTTGATCATTTATACGTTTATTTGCATTTGTGTCCTCTCTCTTTTATTGGTCTACTCGTTCTTATGTGATTACATTATCCAGACCATCTGTGCACATTGTCTTCCTCAGTGCATAGATGAGGACGAGTCAGGCTGCTTGACTCTTGCGTGTTTTTACTTTAATTTGTCTGTGCTGTTTGTTGAGTGGTCCAGTGGAGCGCGTGGTGACAGATGATGTGAATTATTGATTGCAGCCTTCCTGTAGCTGAATGTAGCAGGCCTTGTTCTCCTCCTCTCCCCACCCATCAGCCACTCTCCAGCAGCAGCACTCCACTCCGCCTGCCCTTTGCTCCTTCACCACCTGCAGACTGAGAGCTCTGGGATTCAGAGAGAGAAAAAGAAAGATGTTCACTTTGGCTCCAGTTCTGTTCACCAGATCCATCTCATTACATTTGAGTCTGTTTTCTGCATCTTTACAGCTTTACCTAACTCTTCCAGTTTGACACTGTTATCTTAGTAGTATTATTTATTGTAAAATTGGTACAAAAATAGTCATTTTAAAGATTTAAAGTAGGATAAAATGCCAACGACAGCTGATTAAACAGTACATAAATTCTCAGACATCCTAGGACACAAGAAATGCTGATTCAATGTGTGTCAATCAGTGAAAACAAGTGTTGAACAATGGAACTAGTTATCAGCTGGGTCACACTTACATTCCTAAGCAAAGGATCGTACTTTTTACTTCACTACATTTCATAAAACATATCGTTACTTATATATCACGTGCTCAGAGCGAGATGCAGACGAGCGATTCATTAATGAATAGGTGCGTTCGAGCTCATGCTGCGCTGCGCAGACCGATCGGCGAGATTAGCCAAAAGCAGTCGGGGAGGAGCTG
>JAUCNO010000425.1:130264-149676 GCA_032353835.1 Enteromius viviparus
GATAGATAGATAGATAGATAGATAGATAGATAGATAGATAGATAGATAGATAGATAGATAGATTTAGATAGACATTAGCCAATGAAAAAAATGGCGATTCCATTTATCTGTACTGCCACTGAGCATTAGCTCCCGTTTTTTTGATTCCATTAGAAGACTCTCATGAATATGCTAGTGTCAAGCTAATAAAATCCATTAATATTAAATCCACCATAATACGCACCCTCTGCTCTCGTAATGGAGGTCCTGCTTTCGCTGTTAATGTAAAGGCACTGTGACCTGCAGTATTCCTAGGTTTAATTGAGGCGATACACTTCAGTACCAGGAATTTGGGCTATAGGGTGTTCCAGTTAATCTCTTAAGTATTTTATAATAAAACCCAAAAAAACTAAACATTGCTTTTTCACACTTCTTTTTACTGTGAGGTGCTGATTTTTTGGGGGAGATTTGGAATATTGTAAGGGTGAGTACAACATAGGTTTTAACTGTGTAGAGAAAAAGCCACTCATCAGAACACCCATAAAAAATGATGTCCTATATGACAGCACAAGGTCCAGGTCTCAATGTTAATTATTAAGAATTTACCTACAGGACAAACAAATATTTAATAAATAAATAAAGTAAATCTTAGATTTATCAAGTGCAAAGCGGATGTCGAAACGGGTGGTTTATTCATGAATTCGAACGACCTTATCTTCAGGAGAGGAAAACAAGGTGCGCAGCACTGAAAATGGGCAGAGCTACATAAGTTCTACTACCCCTTTTTTGTGACTTTAAGTTGATAGGCCAGTTTAGAGTTAAGTAAAGTGTGGGAGAATGGAAGGTCTGGCTTTCGAACTCGGGACAACCATGGCTCAACAGGCAGAAGACTATCGGGGTCAAAATATAGGTCTTTGTGAACTAAAGTAGTTTTCACCTGAGGTGACAATGTGCTATGGAAGGGATCTGTATTGGGCTTTGATTTAACAAAATGTAAGCTACATCTAAACATGCATTTGGTTACAAACGCAGACCATAAATTGCTAAAACACTGAAAGTGTTTTTAAAACATCTGGATAGCCTGTTAGATTGGCTCACATTCCAGATCCACCAAAAAGCAAGGTATGGCAAGATAAAAATATATAAGAAATTCCAGGTCAGTTCCCCGAAACTCACTGAATAATTCCCAAACTGGTCGAAGGTAATGTTTGTAATTTGCTGAGTCTAATACATGTTTAATAGACTGATCTTTCTCAATGAGTTGACACCAATGGGGAATCAAAACTGAAACAGTGCTTTAATCTATAGTGACAATTAACGCTCAATTTCAGCTCCTTATTGAATATGCTACAGGAGATTTGAA
This sequence comes from Enteromius viviparus, assembly GCA_032353835.1. Taxonomy (NCBI): domain Eukaryota; kingdom Metazoa; phylum Chordata; class Actinopteri; order Cypriniformes; family Cyprinidae; genus Enteromius; species Enteromius viviparus. Next base: position 131,607 of record JAUCNO010000425.1, read on the forward strand.
GAGGGTTTCCTCTTCGATGTGATACCCCATTATGCATAGGGAATTCCACAGGCCTAATCCTAGTCTTTTTAAAAGGGTGAATTTTATTAGCACGCACAAAATTCAGAAAAGGTGTGCCAAGGGCTGTTTAAATTTTCATGGCAAACCAACAGACTTCTCTCCGTGGCCTCAACAGGTCGTTGAGTAAATCTTCAGTGGATGTCCAAGCAAATACGCTTACTAAAATGAACTGGATCCTGTCCAGTCAAATCTTTAAAGGGTCTGCATGTCAGATTTGATTTCCACAATTCTCAATCCAGGCATTCGATTTTGAGAACTCTCTTCCCCTATAGGCTAAGACGTGTTTAAATCTGTACAGTGTATCTCTGGACTGTATGGCTGTGTAGCTGCATGCATTTTTACAAACAATGAAGGCATTGCTGATGATTTCCTTTCCAAACATGCCCAGAGCACGAGTAATTACAGAGAACGTCAAATCCTTTAGTCATCGCTGATTTTCATTAATAGATAGCGTGCTCATTAATCTGACTGTTGATGCACTTATTAGCGCTCATCAATTCATTATTCATGGCCTGAGTGAATACAAAGAGAGCGAGCGTCTGTGTAGGACAGCGCGGCCAGCAGCTGGAGGCGTCCTCGGGTTCTGCTCCTTCTACAAATAGCCCGCGTTTCCAGAAATGCCAGAGCTGGACGGAACCCCCACGACTTGGTTCGTCATTATTGCATATTGTCCTCACACACCGACAGGTATAACACACACTGGCCCCACAATGCCGCGGGTAAAATGTGAATTCATTGTGGTACGCTTGTTGGTAATTCTGTTAACAAAAGGTATCCTTAGAAGGAATTAAATATTTATTCGTTCTATGAATAACAATTGGTTAGGGACGACTGGCTGTGTTTACTCTGTATGGCACATTTGGCTTTGCCTATCTGTTAGCAGAGTCGAACGAGAGATGTGTGTGAAAGAGGAGAGCAGAGTTTAAATTGATCACCGTTCCTGTAAAACTTGCGCGTGATTGCAGGGTATAATTAGGTCCGCGTTTGCAGCTTCGGCCTGATTGCTTGACGCGGCTGCAGTCTATGTGTTTGTAAGCATGCCTATACAATTTATTCTGACGCTCATATTAGGAATATCTTGTTATGTTCACGTAATGTAATTTTTACAGACTCTTGTGCTGCAGTTTTATTGATACAGTGGAGAAAATTTCAGAAGAGAAAAAAAATCTTGGAAACTACTAGAAATCTGGAAAAACAACCTCTTCAATCGGTATAATTTGTTATGACATTTATTAGATTTCCTGGGATAAGAATTTTAGGATAAGGGTGGATTTTCGTGTAATAAATGATGGTGTGGAAGTCACATTATGTTTAATAGTACATTTTCGAGGATATTTTAATGATCCTTATATTGATAACATGAAAAGTTTGACACTCAAAATTAAAACAATCAAATCCTGTAAAAATAATCTTAAAATAAATGACATTTCTGATCAAACTCTCAGTATGTCTGGCAGAAATTTCGTATATTTTTTTGTCCATATTTATTTATTTTAACTAATTTCGCTCTAAAAAGTTGCCGTGATAATGAAGGCAATAACAGTAACTCAATCAAATAAAAACCGTGGACTTCACAGTTTAGCTAGCTAGTTAGTTAATATTAGATCTAAATTAGTAGGAAAATAGCACAAAGTGAATATATCTTATTGCAACATTTCAGCGTTCCCTTTATTAGTTTATTATTATTATTTCATCTTTAAATTTAAGAATAATATCTAATATCAATTTAATTTAAAATGATTGCAAACAAGCTGCTACTTTCAAATAGGCTACTGTAAGTTTAAAAGCACGCATCTTGTACTGCTGAAGCAAACGTGGTTGCGTAAATTATCATATTTCTCATGTTAAGGTGTTTGACTTCCTCGCTCTTAATTACTAGCACGAACTCCCTATAACTGGGCTGAGCGGAGCTGGCGGAGGGTGAAAACACTGGTTAAGCAAATTGGTATTTAAATGTATACTCGCTGGTCTTCTTGCCTTGCATTATTCATTGCCGATACAAAAAACGTTGCACTTCAAGCCGAGGTTCTGCATCAGGCGGACATGAGGCCTGTCTACAGGGAAGTGCAGAAATGTAGGGCAGAGAATATGGTCCGTGCACATCACTCATCCGCGGACTATTTCACCCTCACTAGTCTATGAAGGCTTATCAAAGATGTACATTTTTAAATGTACACTAACTATATACTTAATAAGTGGACGTGTTAAATGGCAACCTTAAACTTTAAATAACCCAGCCCTATATTTCTAATTTTGTAAAACTCTTTATTATACCAACATTTTAAGAACCTGACGTGTTACCGTTGGTGTCTTGAATTAATTAATTTCGAAGCGTGTACTTGAGGTGCATCTTCAAAAATATCCACCGTCAGTGTATTTAATTTCATTAATTTTGTACCTCAACTAAACGAATGTGTTTAACTGGTGTCCGGCTACAAACGGGGTTTTATTTTGTAGTACCGGACCATGCTAGGGTATCTTGTCAGTTTAGAATAAATTATGTATGGGACATGATTAGAAGCTTATACGCATTACTTTGAACATATTTCTTTGAATTAAATGTGAGAAACTCATTTTATCTGTTTTGATTTACATATGAAGAGGAATTATTTCATCAGCATGGACGTATGGATCTAATAACTGACCTCCTTTTGATTTTTTTTGACGTTTGAGTACATTTATACTTTGAACATTAGGCCTGATACTCAAAATAATGCACATATTAGCATAATATTGAATATATGCATTCGTTATAATATTTTGTATACTTACGTGCTCGTTGTTTCTTTCGATTGTTAACAATATAATGCAGGTACTGTATGCATGTATGTATACAGAAAATATATCATTAGTTTATAATACCGACTTGTTCTACTTAATCGTTTTAATTTCGGTAATTTTGTAGATGTCTTTCTGTAGGCATATGTTATTTAATATTTATTAATACATTTTGAATACGAGAATGCATTTACGCAAGCAAATTGAAGTATAAATAAAATAGAGAGGTTTTGCCTTGAGATGTTTGTTTTAACATTATTGAACAAAATGAATAATGTTACAATTTAGACTTTTTCAGCACTGCTTTGTGAAATTAACTTTGAACGAGGAGCTGTCCGTGGTCCTGAAGAAATAGAGTATTAACCCTGCAGCAGTGAAGAAAACTGAAAACAAAAAACTTATTTAATAAAGTGTTAGCGACGTAGAAAAAAACTAACTCACGTTTGCATTTATATTTTTATCCAAAGCGACTTACATTGCATTCACACATTTATTATTTTTTGAAATGGTATATCCTAAGTGCACTTCGACATTGTACAGTAACATTTTTTTAATTAATATATTTATTATCATCATCATTATCATCATCTCTCTCTCTCTCTCTCTCTCTCTGAATGTTTTGCTGTATGTCGGAATGAGCACGCGTTCTGTTGCGGGGAAGCATCCTGCACCGGAGGAGCAGCATATATCGTCATTAAAAAATCATGCTTCCCACGCCTTAACTCTTCAGCACTCGTAATGCAGGCGTGCGGATTTTAGTGTGTTCTCATGAAATATCCAATATCCATCATGGTTCAATGAGGGCATAAATACAAATCTTAACCAATGAGGAATTATATTAGATTACGTTTTATTATTTAAATTGCTTGCAATCAATTTAAGGGTGGATGCATGTCTTATAGCTGCATCTCTTTGTGATATATTTCCCCCTTTTTTGTTAAGCTTATTGCTTTAAAAACTTTTTTTAAATTTTTATAAAACAGCATATTTATCAAAATCAGAAAAGTCCATGGGTTTAGATAAACGAGGATTGATATAGAATTTAATATCGTTATAGAATATTTGGTTGGCATACTATTTAGCCGAGCGAAGGAGTAATTATTACAACAGTGAGTATTCAAAAAGTTTTTATTTTATTCATCCAACATTAACAAAAGTCTCACATTTCGCCCTTTATCCCAATTGATGAATATCCCTCTATTGATGGTGTGTAATTTATAATTTTATTAACTACGTTTTTTATTATTATGGATGTGCCTCATGGCACAAACATCATAAAGGCTTAATTTACATATTTTTCATAGTCTATATGTTGCATATTACATCTAAACATGACAAAAACATAACTAACTTTAAGCAGAATTTTGACTATGTGTTTTACTCTGATATGTAAAAGTATTTACACTAGCATGAAAAGTATAGTCTGACCTGTAATTGATTTTAAATGATGAAAGTCTAAATAACATCATTACTTTTGACCAGTAATCTTAGACAAACTGGACAAGCGCCAATTTACATGAAGAGTTAGATACTGAACTTTGCTTTGATTGTCTTAATGATCTATCAGTCAGTTTGTCTCTGTGCCAAATATTCAGATTTTTCAGTGTCTCTTTTGATCATCTTCAGCTGCTTCAGTCATTCATTAGGCTTGATTAAGTATACAAGATTCTTAATTACAACACCCATGTTTTAATTCTTGTCGAATATGCATTATTCCAGTCTGTCCAATGGCATGCTCATGAGAGATCAAATTATACCGTTATATATTTAATCCGCTGCTACTCAAACCAAAGACAGCAAGTGTTACAAAAATTCCCTTGTTCACCTTGTCAGGATCAATTTGAGTTGCTCTCCCTTTCACCTTCATTTTCACTTTCAGTTTCTCCATTGCAAAAAAGAACTTTGGCTTATATATGACACGCACGTGTTTGGCGTGCATATAATAAGCAGTTTTCGCGTGCATATGATAAGCATTTACCCCACAACCCTAATCCTACCCATCGCCAAATTCCATTTTTTTTTTTTTTTTTTTTTTTGTTGTTTTTTTTTTTTTTTTAATCTAAAACCAGCTCAGACCACACGTTATAGGTGCTTTAGTAAGCTTGTGCTTCTCTAAAAGTGAGAACTCTGATATCTTGAACGCTGTGTTGGGCTTATATATTAACGCACTTGATAAATATTGCATTGTACTGATTTAGAGCTTCCAGTGCCGGAGGTGTGATCTGATCACCAAGCGCGCACACGTGGATAAAAATATGGGGAGCGCGCAACGCGGAGGGAAACGCCGAGAGAAGTTTATTTACTAGCTGACCGTGCTCACAGTCGGGCTACAAGACAGAGGCTTAAAGCCTGAGAAATAAATGAAACGTTACTGCAGTAATTCTCAATCTTTTTGCTAACGCCCGCGACTACTTCTTTAGCCGAGCAATGGACTGAGCCGGTCGAACGGGCCTTGTTGCTGCAATGTTTGTGAGGAAAGAGGGAGCCATAGTCATGTACGAGAGAGCTGATTCTCCAAGGCCCTCAGTCGAGCTGCACTCAAGACTCTGGCTTCATTAAAATTTTATACGCAGCGCTTGGCCAAGGTCTATTTATGAAAATGCGCTTTCCGCTCCATGGAAAACACAAGACTGTAAGGAACCATGGGGAGGAATGTAAATCTAAGAGCGGGATTATATACACTTACACATACTTTTCACTTCAGCTGCATCTCACAAAATAAAGTAACCAGTGCCATATTGAAAACATTGCCTCGCGTTTGACGTCTATATGTTCCGTGGCTTCCACGGTTGATGAATTATGTAGATGATTTGGTGAGAGCTATGCAAATCCTCAAATTTGGGGACATTTGAATACCACATACCAGATTTGTCTCGCATATTTCAAGAATATGAATGTTTCCAAATGTGAGATGCGAGACAGTGTGATTTGCTTTTAATGAACGATTAATGCTGATAAAACACCGCTGATTCAACGCTGTTATAGTATAACACTCGTTCTTACTGTATTAAAATGCATTCAATCTTTAAAGACGTGGGACGGAACGAACCTGTTTTGCAAAATGTCTCTTGCCTTTTAAATTTAGCCGGATAAGCCAAAAGAAATGATGACCTCCAGTATGTGCATTATTCAAATCAAACAATTGACGCACATTGTCTTGGGAATGGGCTGTACCACAGGCATCACTGCATCAAACACAGCAGCACTGTTTCTGTGTTTTTAGGATTAATTCTATTATTTTAATAAGAATCATAAATCATAGGCTATAGATTAAATATTTGAATATAGTAGGCTACTCGAAATTTCCATATAGGTTATTTTATTTTCTATTTTCAGAAATGTATAATCTATTTTATGGCATATTTTTATATAGCTACATTTTTTTGTTATTATAGTATTTTGTTTTACGAACGACAAAAAGTCTGTTTTTCACGCATTGTTTTAGGGACCGATTTAAAAAAGAAAAACATTTGGTAGAAATTACATTCCACTTTGTTTTCAGAAAATTATTGAGTTTACTAATCTCTGAGAGGGAAATGGAACTGTTGAGAACTGTTGTTGTACAACATGAACAATCGGCTCAGCAATAGGATATCTTCCTCTTAACAAACACTTGCGAAATCAATATTAGGCTATCATAACACTTCATATTTATTATTCATATATAACAAGTTTTACGGACACAAAACCACCTGCTGAACGCCAGAGACAGACCGGACTTGAGAACTCTTGAAATAAACGAACTTAAGCGGGTGTTTACAGTAATGATGCCCGACTAATTGCGTAACATAGGTCTACCCGAAACATTAATAACGTTATGAGTTGCCTCATACATAAATTATGTATTTAATTGCGCTTGTAAAACTTTATATGTTTATGTTAAGGGTTTGGTTTAATACGTTAAAAATTGTCTACAACTATTCCGATTGTTTCAATTAAACTACAGGGTTATTAAAATAAAGCATCAGTTCAGTCTATTCGATACTCGAATTCTGAGTTTGCTGTGTATTTGATAATACACGCCGAATTATCGCGACTTATTAATTATATTAGACAGCAACAGGAACTATAAATCATGATCATCGGGAAAGTTGTACATTTTGGTTTACCTGAAAATATCTCATACGTATTTTTCTTATTTAAATAATGATATGATAGATATTAAGCAAATTAAATAAAGAAAATTAAAGCAAGTTCATGGACATAACACACACTGCAGTAACTGAGGTAAGACGTGCATGGTTTATTGAAATTTCTGTCGCTTACACAGACACAGTTAAGCACACTTTCACAAATGAAACATGTGTTGTATTCAAAATAAATTAAGCTCAAATAAATAAGTAAACAACAAAATCAATAACGTATAAATATAAATAGGCCAAACAAATAAGAAATCGGAATCATATCTACAAAGTGCAATGAATCTCTGAATATGTTATGAAATGTTCCCATCTACAAACTTAGTGATAATTGTAATAATAATTATATTTATAATAATAATAATTGAAGTGTGGACGTACAGTAGAAGGGGCTAGTCACGAAAGAATTCTTAAATAATCTGATTGTCAAAGCATCGTTGAAGTGAAATTAGTTGCAACACACAACGCTTCGTGTTTTCTATCTATTTTACCCAAAATGTGTTAAAAACCAAAAAGTCTATTTTATGCCCTATTTCCAAAATGACCACAAATGTGTCAAGACGTCAGGAATCATGAGGTAGACACAGAAAAGTATATTAAGTATGTCCGTGTGTACGTGCGTTCGCCTGTGCGTGTTCTCTCTTATTGCAATACATCAAAATGAATGGAAAATTCAAACGATAAATGAACACTTAACGCCTTGTAAACCATGCAATGGATCACAGCAGAACCTTCATGATTTTCTTCTGGAGCATATAGAATAACACTAAAGTTTCTAGAATGGGACATATTTTGCACAACAGCGTTTTTATCTTTCTTTCTTTTCATCCTTAAAAAAAGAATTTTGATGCGTTCTTCACACAAAGAGGTGCAGTGTATTCACAGATATGTACACAGATGAATATAAAAGAGTTGTTTTGAGTTAAGAGAATAATCATTATTATTCAATTCTCGATTTGTACAATAATTGCAACGTTTAGTTGGTGTTGGTTTTCCTCCCGTCCGCCGTCTTCCAGAGCGTGTTGTTCTTGACGTTTGTCACGACAAACTTCTGGCACACTTTCTGTCTCTGGGACGTTGCCGCCCAGCTCCCATTCCAGTGCGGGAAGCGTAACGCCTCGGCCTCGAAGAGTTTTGTCGGCTCTGTTCACTCTGAGATGTCTGAGATGGTTGAGTTTATTTAAACACATCGTTCTGGCCTAGTGCGTAGCCGAAAACTTCATCCGTTTTTGCTTTTGCCTTTGATTACAAAACCACACGCGGACCACGTTTTTTTTCAGGTCCAGTTTCTCGGCAATCGCAGCGATTTTCTCCGACGAGGGTCTGGGCTGCACGGCAAAGTAAGCCTCCAGCGACCGCTTCTCTGGAGCAGCGATAGAAGTGCGTTTTCTCTTTTTGTCCCCGCCGTTAAAAATCTCCGGCTTGGCCATTTTCTCTCTCTGAGCCCGTTCTGCCTCCTCCAGCCACGCTTCCAGGATAGGCTTAAGGGCCACCATGTTATTGTGGGACAACGTGAGGGACTCGAACCGACAGATAGTACTCTGGCTCAGGCAGCCGACCCCGGGGATTTTAAGATTAGCTAACGCCGAGCCCACGTCGGCCTGCGTGACCCCGAGTTTGATCCGCCTCTGTTTGAAGCGCTCGGCGAAAGACTCCAGCTCCCGCGGGTCAGGCTCGGAGTCTCCGCCGCCCAGAGAGGTGTGCGAGCCCAGGCTGTGGGGGTGCATGTTCATACTTTGTGGGTGGTGATGCTGCATGTGGTTGATTGCTGACATGTGTGAATGCGGGTGGGAAGCGGTGGAGCAAACGTCGGAGCCCGGCATGCCTCCGATAGAGATGCCCGGGAGGTGGTCGAGCAGGTCGCCCTCCAGGCCCTGTGTCGGCTGGTGGTGGGGATGATGGTGGTGGTGAGAGGTCAGCACAGACGGGTGATGAAGGTGCCCAGAAGAGGACGTGGGCGTACAGGTCATGCTCGTCATGGTGGTCATGGTGTGGTAGGTGGCATCTGGCTTGAACGGATGACTCTTTTGAGCGATGTCCACAGCCGCCAGCGCCTCGGCTCTCTGGAGCAGTGTCTCATCAAAGCCGGCAAAGATGTTACCCTGCAGCTATATGACAGAGAGCAAGCATTAGTATCAATGGCAAATTCCAGCCTGCCAGTTTTGAGTTGCCAAATGGCAACAAAAAAAAACCTACAGCTAGATTACGCAGCCTGCACTTTGTTTTTACAATAATAAAAAAAATTATACATAGAGCGGCATTAAAATGGCAAAGCGAATAATGGCTAATTTCTAAATAAATGTAGGAAAGTGTCTAATGTTCTGTTTAAAAACATCTTAGAATAAACACATAAGTGCAAGAGTTATTTTTGGGCGACAGTTTTTCAAACAAGGTGCACTTAAACCAACAAAGCCGTTGCACTTCTATTTTTATCACGCGGGGAAAAAGTTTAAACAACTACGATTAAAATGCAAGTGACTGCGATGATAATGAATCGCAAACAAGAAACAGATGAAATATTGAACTTACCGATGGCGTGGGCAAACATGCTCGTCGGATAGCCTCGGAACTGGAATGTAGAGGTGTGTATTTAGGTTCGTGCAAAATCGGATGCATACTAAACGGCTGTTTGCTATTCATGGACATCATTTTGGCAGAGGTAAAAGGGGGTCGTTTTTCGTCTTCCTCGTTTACCTCCGTTTTGGCCCAAGCAGGGTGTTTACCTTGAAGCGCAAGGATAATCTGGATTTTAGATGTTAAAAAAGCTATGCCTGAGAAGTCTTCTTTTCTGGCTGAGCTGTAGCCAGGTGCGAGCTGTCAATGTCTGTGATACAGTAGGAATTTACGCAGGCACCTAAAATATAACGCCGTCTCCTTTAGCCCCGCCTAGATAGGTGCAGGTCCCTCCCAACTACTATTACAGTACCCTTAAATGTTATTGGTAAGTTTGGGATGCGAACACGCCTCTGGGGCTTCTGGTCTCGTCCCCCATCATGTGCGCTTGGACAGTGGAGGCGTGGCTTTAGCGCTGAGACTCTCACGGTGCGTTATCATTGGTGGCGTAATTTTGACAGGTTGCGCTAGATTGGTTGTAGATTAGAGTGTATTGAACACTGTTATCTTTATGTGCCCATGCTCTTAGTTTAAATGTCTGTCATCATATCTATATCGTTAGGATCCTGGTAAATAATAATATAACGAATCAAATATAAATTAGTAATTACTACTTTTTAAAAAGGTTACTGTGCAGTTGTTAATAGCTATACATTTTATTATTTAATTTTATTATTTAATTTTTCTTTTTGTATTTTTTTTCTGATAAAATGCCTTTAAACAGACGCTTTGAAGAATGCTTTTGAATACAAAAACCTTCCAAGTAAATAAATATAAAAATTCTTAAATAATTTTAATAATGTAGGGGTGAGTGTGTGTATACATACACCCCACACACGCATATGTATATATATAATTATTTGAACTGAATAATATATAAACAAGTTCTAAGTATTTATTTTAATTAAGATTAAGATTTATTTGTTTTTGTGTGTGTTATGTGAAAAAAGTGACTTTTTCCTTTATGTGGCCAGCCTTAATTTGGTACATGAATTAATTATTGTTCATTTACTTTGTGGTATGCACCACAATATGGATTCTCAAATAGAGCATAAACAGGCTGGGATGATAAGAGCCCATGTACAATTAAATATTGATAAAAAAAAACACAGGTCAAACAAATGAAAGCAGTCAATCAAATACCTCTGACAAATTAAATGCTGGTGCCACTATGCACTTGCTGGAATGAATTAATGAATTAAAGAAAAAGTGTGGTTTAAAAAGAAAACAACCAAATGCTTGCAGTTGATAAAAAGTCTTGGTTCAGTGAATAGATTGTATTACCCTTCACGCAGTGAAGCTGCTAACTTGGGAACTTCATTATTGGAACTTGACTATTTGATCAGCACCTCTTCAAAGTGGGTTGTGTGTTGAGCAGGTTTTGTTGGTAGTGCATGCAAGCTGCTCTGCGTTGGCTTGTATAGAACCCACATATCTATCACTCTAATTGGTGCTGAAACCCCAGACATGGACAATAAAGGCCCACAATGGAGAAGGAGTCTCTGCGAGTGTGACTCAGAAACCTGAGATGCAGACGCAGATAGCAACATCGTCCCCTCGTGCCTTGCTCTCCGGCAAGGCCTTGGCACCCGCTCATCAAATATGCATCAATGCTGCCATCTCTCCCCCAGCAACCACTGTCACTGGGGACTCCAAATGCTGAGGGACAGACAGAGAGGCACAGCAAAAGTGACAGAACAGAGAGAGAGATGCAGTCTGAAAAAGAGAAGAGGGCTCAAAGCGTGAGCTCATACAGAGCTTAGACAGACATGCAGCAGAGATGATACAAGCCATACTTGTTGAATCTATTGAGTCGTTCCTTCATTTCCTGTCATTCTTTCTTTTTCTGTCAGACTGCCGACACTGAGTCGCAGTCATTTTCCTGATGATTTTTCTGCAAACAAGCCTGGGGAAGTGCTTGATTATTGCTAATGGAACATTTTCCTCAATGAATATTAATGCTGAAATGGGGAATTGGTGGTATTGGCTGTTAGGATTCCTACTCCAGATGATAAGTTGAGGTGTTGAGACTGTTTGTTATTTTCTGTCATATCGTTCATAGAAAGTGATAGCAAAAATCTGGGAGGTGTTTCCCAAATGTTGGAGATAATAAAGTTGTTTGAACCACATTTGTATAATAAAATATAGACAATTTAGACAGCATAGTTAATGTTGTCACGCAGATGAAATAATAACTTATTATTGGGTCATTATCAAATTGTTATCAGATTATTGCTGTAAATAACAACAAACATTTTTGTTTTCTGTTCTGATTATTTACAGATGTTTACCATAGCCTATATACATATGCATGTGCTGCATGTTATTTTGCTCATGATCTATTGAAATTGATGTCATACTTACATGAAGCTATACTTCTACCACAACACAAGTAATGTAGTTCCAACTACACAGCATTGCTGCTTGCATTGTTCCAGGAAATACTAAATTGTAAAACAATGTAAACCAAAAATAACAATTCAAGCATTATTTACTCAGTATTTTTTCTGCAGAGCACAGGCGTTTCTACTGTCCTTCTTATAAACTTTTTGTGTTTACACTTTGAAATAGTTTTTTTAATCTGCTGCCCTTGCCTAACCCTTCGATTTCTACTGTACACTCACGATTTGAATACAGCCAGACTTTGGGTGTGGTGCTAGAGTTCTGAAGAGCGAGTGAAAGCAAGACATCACCACAAGTAAATATTTCTGGTACGTTAAGCAAATGGACAAACTGCTCAGTGTGCACATGAGCGCGTGTACCTCCTTACTTTCTTTTTTTTCCATTCCCCCCCCCCCACACACACACTCAAACCTCCCCCATTTCGTGATTGGTAAATTATTGATAGCGTGTAAAATGTAACATTGTAGATATGTGACCATTCACCAAATCGGCGGGTTACACTGTGGGGCTGCCGAAGGGAAGGGGTGTCTAAGCACGTACTTTAATGTAATTGCCTTTAGGGTTCCTGGTAAATATTTTATTGTCTGCCAGCACAAATTAAAGGTACAAAGTTACCGAAACGGGGTGATTCCTCACTCCGAAGCTCTGCAGAAGATGTCTTTCTGCTTGACTTGACGTTTTTGGGTACCTGGGTGATGGGTTAACTCTAGTCTTATGCTTAGAGGATGGTACAAGATGCTCACCTGGGAAATAACAGAAAACAGAAGCAAGCACGTGCCTCGGAGGGCTGCGTGGTGGTTGTAAAGCGCTTGCTGTTTTGGTTCCGTTCACTGAGGCTGAAAGAGCTCTTGATTTAAGTGATTTTGGTGGAATGAAAAAAAGGAGGGGCAGATGGGAGACTCATACATTGCCGGTCAGAGTGGAAAGTAAGCAGAAAGATGGGACCGAATGTGAACAGGAAAACTTCATTACCTGATGGGGCAGTGGCCAAAAACACATTAAAAATGAATGGCGGCCGACACAGATGGTAAGCTGACCTGGATGGGATGTGAAGCGTCTGTGGGAAGATTTGTATTTTTCTGTTCCACACTTAGAGAACAAATTCTCAGGTCCAGGCATGTTTCTCCATAGGGATTTTGCTGTTTTAAATCAAATAAAACTGTTTACCCTTTAGCACTGATGCTTTTGCTTTCCATTCTGCAAAGATGCAATCATTGGATTTTTCAAACCTATTCTGGGCCTTTTCAAATTGTTTGGTGTAGTTGCTTTTCATGCCTCATTTCTAACTCTATTCCCCGATTTCTTCTTGGATTCCCTCTTGTGGGCACATACTGTGATCCGTATCCTTTCCTTGGCACCCCGTCATTCTCTTCGCACCATTCCGCTGTTACCTGCCGTTCGCCGTCCAAACGGGATGGGCCGCACTAAGTCTGGATCAATAGATTAACTGAGTGGTTATGAATTATGCAGAAGAGCCCTACAGCAGTTGAACGTAAAGAGCTTGTGCTCTTGAATTGGCGTGTAAAAGCTAAGTACAGGCCTGTTTACTTGTTCCCCGGCATGCTGGGTGCTGCACTTCAAGACCCCCTCCTTAGCCAAGACCCCTGGGACCTTAGTCAGGTAAAAACAATGTGATGGCATTGATTGTGATGATTTGAACTCAACTGAAAAAAAAAAAAAACTAGTTGTAGGTCGATTTGCTTGAGCATGCATGTGTTACAATAACTGCAATCTTGTTGAAAGGCAACAGAGAGTTTGCTCTCCATGTCTTGTCACTCTCTTCTGAATCAAACCTCAGAGGAAACAGCTACAGCAATAGCATTAGTCTAATATTCCACCGCGCATGTAATCTTACATTTGCATACAATCAAACTTGGCGTCCCTCATGTTTTTTTTTTTTGGTTCTACAACAGTAAAACAAAGGAGGGAAAAAATAAACAAGCAAAATGCTGTAAATATGATAGTGAAGGCATATTCATGATATGTAAATCTCAATGTAGTTTTAGCCCACAGTGTTTTAGAGCAGTACAAAGAAAGAAAAGGATCGTAGAGAGACTCTGTATGCATATGAGGATACGTGTGACATATTGAGACAGATGTGTTGTGTGACTTTTACATAACCGTCAGCCGCTAGTTCAGATGCCAAATAAGAAGCCATGAAAAAGAGGAAGAGGGCCGAAAGCTGAAACATTTGTCTTGGATCTCCTTTCTTCTTTATTTATTGAAATATTAATGTCTTTGCTTCAGGCCAAGTGTGTTTATGCATGCCGCTCGGAGCGTTGACCGAAATGCCGACTGATGCTCCCTCATTGATTTTTTTCTTTTTTTCGTTTTGGGTGTATTTGTCTAAGTAGAGGCCGCCAGTCACCCTACCACCCTCCTCCTGCTCCCTCTGCTTTAGTCTTGGCCCCATTCCTCTGCTTCTTCTGCCCTTATTAGACTCTTCAAATGGTGCTGTTTTAACTCGGGGTGTCAGACAATTCAAAGGACGGCTGTGTCGATTGTTGGCTTGTTTGCAATTGACTGTAGCGGAGAGAGTGTGTAAGGGATGTTGCAGACATGTTGGAATCTTTATGATGTGAGTAATGAGTCAAAAATAAGGAAATAAATAGTGGAAGAGTGAGAAAGGTCAGTAGAGTAGTATTTTTCTCCCATTAGAGAAATTCACTATAGGGACTATTTTTATTACTACATTTGGGGCAAGCTTGAAAATTTAGGAAAAGTGTTTATCCGCTTCTTTAAAAAGGAAGTTGTTTCATCAGATAAGAATTCGCTCAAAGGTCTTACACCAACCAGTTCTGAAACCCTATGATGAAAATCTATATCATAGTGGGCTTATTAATATATTAAGAATAACCGATCCTAATAATGTTCTGAGTAAGGAATACATATTGCTATTGTCAAACCACAGATATAGAATTTTTTATTTAATATATTTAAATTTATGGTTAAACATCAGTTTGCCTTGAAGCTAAGTATGGAGTTTAGTTTCTGATACAACATACTTTGAAGAACTTCTGTTTTGTGATTAGAATGTTATGCATCTTTTGTTATGTTCATTATGTAGGTTTTGTTTTTAAATGAAGCTGCTGATGCAAAAACAATTTATTATTTATTCTATCATATAATGGAAACTGAAATATTTGTAACTCTCTTGTGACCTCTTGTAATTGACCTTGTTTTTCAAACTATGATATCTAGATGTATTCTAGCAGACTCACACTTCTCAGTTGATGCCTAATTGTCATTGTCCATATTTAGTATTTTCTCTGCATTAAGGTAAGGGCTTTAAGGATCTTTGTGGCCTGCTGAGCAGCTCTAAACCATGAGGAACACTGAAGAACAGATTTCGAAGGGCTCTGGGGAACAGGGGGTGGGTTTGCTTCGAGTAGGAGCGTTCGGGACCCCAGCTGGTGCAGGACGGGGTGCCATTGTGCTCCCCACCCTCCTCCTTGCAATGCTAACAGGATTAGGCGACAGAGAGCACCCTCTCCTCAAAACCCTAGGCTGTTCCTCACATGTCTTGTCTGATCTGGGGTTTTGAGATCCCCTTGTCATGCTTTCAAAAATCAGACACCCGTCCCAGAGGGAGACGTTGAGACTCCATCTGAAGTACAAGTTAACAGTACATATGAAGATGACTTTTGGATGTTACAGCTTTTCAGCATGGTCCAAACTTTGATCACGACCCTTAACCCTACTGAAAAAGAAGGCCTAAACCAGCCTAGGATGTTTGCTGGTTTAAAATAGTTTAAGATGGTCTTCAAAGTTATATTAAAAACTGTCCAGACCCCTCCAAGCCTTTCCATGGGACTAAGCGGGTGTTTGCCATTTACAGTTTGAAACATGTTAAATAAAGTGTGCGCTTCCGTAATAAAACCAGGGGAGTGAATAAAGGCCTCCTGTGGTGATTTTTGTAGAATAACTATCCATATTTCAAATGTAATAAACACTTCTCATTTCCCGACATCCCGACAGATGATGTAAGAGATATGTGTTGAACTCTGATTGAATTTACCAGAAAAAAGAAAGTCATACACACCTACAGCAGGATGCTTTGCATTTCTGAACCTGTGACCAACAAACATGTCAAGGAATTCAGCATGTTAAAGTAAAAAAAAAGGTTAGTTTTGCCCTCTTTATGCATTCTAAGGTTAAGATGTCATTTTCAGCACAAAATAAAACTTCTCCAAAGCTCCAAGGCTGGTGCACACACGTCTTGAGCAAAGGCACAGACAAAAACGGATGCACACAAGTGTCCTGACCTTCTTTCCCAGATCTTCCCCTGTGGACCTGAGCCTGACTTCACAATGAATCCCAAGCAGTGTGGCATTCATGTCACCACCATACAAAGACTCCCCATATCACTTTCTCACACCAGATACCACACACACGCTCTAGAGGTTCTTCCAGCTATCACTCTTTAACCTCGACCCATACCCAACAAATGCTGTGGTTAGCAGCATTTACCTTAGTCTGTGTGTCTTTAATCTTTTTTTTAAACCTGTTATTGAGATTTATTGATAGCAATCAAGTCTGTTGGCCTGTTGTAAATGCATCCGGAGGCCTGATGGAGGCACAGCGCTCGTACCTGACAGTGCAGCGGGACAGCGCTCTCATTACCACAACAATGAAATAATTATGAATGCCGCTGCGAGACTTCATCAGAGGAATATCTATTGTATTATTTATTCAGTCCCCTGGTTCAGGGAGAACACATATAAACTTCCAGCCATGCTCTTCCCCATGCACACACTCTCCTGCCTGCCTTTCAAAGCGGTGGCTTGCTCCTGCCACTGTTTTCAACTTCATTTCTGCAGGCCCTGGGATACTTTGCCTGGACTTTGCCTCTGATTTGTAGCCATTACTGACCCTAACTGTCTCCAAGGACTATTGCAGTCTGCGCAGTGCCAGTTGGAGGATGTTCATTCATCAGTAAGCGGTCAATACTCTGATGGGTTCATAGCTACAAGCGATTACTCAACACGGAACAAGCTGCCTTCAGATGGAAGGCCAAACCAGAGGCCCAGTCCAGCCGTGGAGACCGATGCTTGGAGAATCGTCTCTACTGAAGACTGCAGCAAGAACACAAAACAGGTGAGTGCTGTCTTCTAGCTTGCCGGAAGGGTTTAGTGGAAAGGTTTGAATGACGTCTCTCATCTTGCATGAAGTGAACTTTTTAACTTGGGCAACAAAAGCGTGTGGGGTACATTCGTTGGCCGCGCGTGTGTGTGTTTTTTTTTTTTCGCTTCTGTGTCCATCCTGAGCGATGAGGTTGGATGGGCGATGGCTGTGAGTTTGCAACACAGATTCATAAATAATGCAGCGCCTGCTTGGCAACACCATGGTGCTGGTGCTTGGCAACCTCTGAAGCTCCGTGGCGTTGGGAGACGGGGGAAAGTGGGTGCAGTGGGCGGAGTCCTGCAGGTGCTCGGCTTCTCTTTCTCATCTTTCCCATCCGTTCATCCGATCCTCGCTAGTGTACCGAGCAGATGCACCTCCTGCTCGCTCAGCTGCAACAGAGGAGGCCTTTGTTACTTTGCACTGTAATACATCGCATATAAAGGGCCGGGCAGACACGCTCCTTTCAGCCCACATGAAAGTTACTTATCTTGTTATGGCTTTTAATCATGCAGTAATGACACATGTATGATTCAAACCCTCTTTATAAACCTTCCAAAGCGTTTTGGGAATTAGTAATTTTTTCTGTATTTTTCCTTTGCCAAAATGATGTATCAAATATAGTCCTACTATGACTTTCTGGCATAAATACATAATAAATAAACATTATAAACCAAAATACCTTCCTGCCATAGAAAAGAAAAGAAACTTTGGATTAAATATATCTGCTTAACATTTGAACCAATACTCACTCAATAATTCACTTTTATTGGATAGTAGTTTATGTAAGGAATAATTGACGACGGGCCGTTGAATTATTAGAAAAATAATGCACATCCGAGGTGGTGATGCGGTCACGACGCGAAGCGGAGTTACACATCGGGTGTGCATTATTTTTCTAATAATTTAACGGTCCGGAGTCAATTATTCCGCTTATACTACGGTTGCCACACCTC
>JAUCNO010000425.1:149859-163547 GCA_032353835.1 Enteromius viviparus
AATGCGGTCAAGAGAGCTGCCTGGAACTACGTTCGCCGTGCGTTTCCTTGAAAATAATTGCACACCTCAGAACGTTTATCAGCCAATCAGATTCAAGCATTCAACTTCCCCGTAGTATAAGAATAATATATGGTTGTGTTTCCCTTTTCTTGTTTCAATGATTGGCATGAGGTTAAGTTACTTAAGATAATCTTTACTTTTTTTTTTTTTTCATCCTAAAGATAAACAACTAATATAGTCTTCACTGACTCAAGTTTACATTTATGTTTGCATATGTGATTCCTAGAATTGTTCGATGCAGTGATGTGTGAAATAGTTCCCTTTTCATGGTTCCCTGATCATCCTGATATGGGTTAGTGTAAATACCTGTGGCTTACAGTGGTGTGTTTTCAGACAGAGTGGTTTAGCAGTTTATCGGGTTTGGAAATGTGGGGTCTCCTACACCCTCCGGCCTTGGGCCAGGCCTTCGCACCGTGGTCCGTTTTCAGGAAGCATCGGCCCGTCGGGCCAAGGTGTGCAGCTAAAAGATTAATAACTTACCACCTTCCCTGATTTGTTCATGTAAATTATTAACCATCACCTCATTATCAATTATTTAAATATCAGACTTTGTTCTTTTTTCCCATGCTCTCATTCACAGAAAGAATCGCAGCCGCTTTTTCTTTTTTGCATTCTGTTTTGGCCACATTTTTCTCAGTGGCTCATGAGAAGCAGGGGTAACTTGTCTATAGTTCTGTCTCCTAAAACATAATTAATACTTTATGGTGAGACAGCGGATATGGTAGCGGGGTAAGTAATGCTCCTGGGGCAGAAATGCACCCCTGTTCAATGTTTTGAAGAATTCCAGCGCAATACAAAGTGGTGATGAAAGCATGAGTTAGTGAGAACATCTCTTTTCATTTATTTTGTAATCAACTCTCAATGAAAGTGAATGATTTAAATTAAAAGTGCTATGTTATTGTGATTTATTTAGTGTTTAAATAACAAATGCTACTAATTCTTGTTTAGTGCTGTAAATAAGTAAATTATTTAATGATAATTTAAAAATATATATATTTTAGTCTAATTATATGTGTTTTAATAGAAAAATGTAGTTATTAAAAATATTATTTAAATAAAATAAATAAAATTAAAATTAAATTAAATGCATTAGAGGTGGTAGTAGTAGAATTTATTTTAAATAACAATAATTTAAACTGCATAACTGTAAATATGGTTAAATATGGCACCTTCTAGATGTTGATTATTAATTTGATTACTAATATAACTTTTATGAAAGAATGAGTAATATATATATACGAGTAATATTTACATAACAGTATATACATTCCCTCTAGCCTCATGTTAAATTCCCCGAGACAAAGATGGTAAATATGAATATCTCAGTTAGATCTTACTTCTTTAGCATGTTTAAACATTGCCTAACATTTAACCGTTGCATTTCAACATTTGTCTATGTAAATCTATTTGACTAAAAAATATCCAAAATAAATGTTGTTTCTTCCATCAAAGGTCAAAGGTCAGGCATGCGTGCCACCCTACCTGCTTTTCTTGCTATTCCCAGGGAATTTCACCCAAGGCTGTTGGCCATCGCTGTCAAAATCAACAGCAGTGTGAGTTTATGTGCACAGTTAACTGATGTGGTACCTCTTCTCTCAGCGCTACCGCCAATTTGATGTGTTTATGATGTCAAGAAGAAGCTTCATGTATTTTGCATGACATTTGCTGTTTCCTGTGATGGTGCCTCTTAGGTGAAGACAGACACACAGAGGTATAACAAATCACCACTTTTGCTCTCATTACGTCTCAGAGGCAAGATGGAGGGAGATAGAAAAAAAAAGAGAAGTTTAGCGGCACACCCCACACACTCTCTCTCTCTCACTCTGTCTCTCTTCCCCTGTTCCTCTGCATTAAGAGCTGCCTGGGGGCATGCGAGCAGGGCTGGGGGAGGGAGGGTCGGTTAAGAGCTGTCATTTAAATAAGCGTTTATAGAGAGAGGAAGAGAGCTGGGGGAGGAGTACCAGAGTCATGGAAGGCAGAGTGAGAGATAGAAGGAGAAAGAGATGGAGAGCGAGGGGGAAGGGGTGGGGAACAGTCGCTTTAATGTGTCTCTGATCTCTCGCACCAGTCCACAGCTGCTGCAGCAGCAGGCTGCCCTGCTAGGCCATATGTTGCCTGCGCTGCTCCAATTATCCTCCCTGGAGCAAGGGCCCACTCACAGCCTGTGTGGCTGGCCCGCCGGGGTCGGCTACTGTTTCAGCACAGCTCTCACTGCTGTCACCGTGCTTGCACCCTGAGCCGCCCCCCTCATGCACCCACCGGCCTGACCACAGTCACACACACACACTCTCTCTCTCTCTCTGTGTCTCTCTGTGTCTTTCCCTTCCACCCCATCAGTGCCTGTTGAACTGAACACGGGCTTTATTTTTGGCTTTGCCCCTCTTTAGTAACAAGTTAGACAAGCAGTTTTTAAAAGTCGATGTGTATTTTCAAAACTTGTATTCTCATTTGGGTGCAATTTTTAATGCATCACATTTGCATTTTTGAAAATTAATTGAAGCAATTATTCTAAATTAAGAAAATGTTCGAATGTGTAGGACTTAATTGAAACACAGTTATTTTATTAAATAAATTATATATTTGAACTCAACATGCTGAACAACAAATGTAAAATAAAACCTAATGCGCTACTTGCTGAAAGTGTTTTTTTAAATAATACTTTCTGTTATAATAAACAAATTAATCAAGGATAAAAATGATAGAAATCTAAAGTATTTGTATAAAAATAAAACAGTGCATCTTTGTTATTTTTATTGTTATAAAACTAAATATTTTATAATCAATACAATATAATAAATATTGACAATAATTATTATTGTCATAATAATAAATACTGTTATTGTTATTTTTGATATTTTTGTTACTTTTATTATTGTTACAATAACACCAATAATAATGTAAATTATTATTATTATTTAAATAATATTAACAACATATAGAAATATGACAATATTATTAAAATATATAATGTAAAATATAACAATATTATTCGTATATATTTTTTTATTATTATTTTTACAACTGTTTTATAGTTTTCATTTTACACTATTTTTTACCCATATATACAGTATATTACTGACCATATTTACTACTGTTTTTAAATAATAACTAAATAATGTTAATAGCAGTAGTATTAAAATAATTAGTTTATTTCACTGAAATAATGGTTTAATTGTGCTAAAACTCACAAGGCTTGTTATAGGATTGAATGTTATTTTAAATGTAAAAGATATAGAAAAGAAGATACACATACGATAGGAAGTGTTATGACTTATGTAATTACACAGTATGATGCAAAACCTTTGAGCTTCGTTGCAAGTGTACAGTAGTACAATAGAGTTGGCTTGAAATGAATTTGCAAAACAAAACTAATCAAGTAATGACCTGGATTTATAGGGAGTTCAGAATCTAGAGATAAAACAACACAGTAACTTCTGAAGGGAGAACGTTAGCTTCTCTGAGATATGTTCTCATTATGGCCCTGTTCCTTTGATCGTCTCATCAGACAGAAGACGAAAGGTTCAAAACAGAGGCAATGCATGTTGACATATTCATTTTCAACTGAACAAACAAAAAGGAGAATTTCTATTACTGGTGAATGGAGGAGCAACAACGATTTGGCTGTGTAAAAGCAGACGTGTGTGCTCACCTACCATAAGGCATCAAATGCAATTTAATTCGGTATCACAACAGAGAGCGTGAGTGACGGATGTCGATGCTGCTGGGAGAGAATGGAAGTTGTATCTTACTATGGTGTTTCCAAGCAGCTCTAATGCTAGCACAGGTGCCCATCCACCTGCCGAATCTGTTCCCCAGACGACTCCTCTCTCCAGCAACTCACACCCTTTCGTGACTCTGTTTACTGAACTTTCCACCAGTGAAATATTTATTAGAGAAGCAAGCAAGGTTGAACTCAGGAACAAGAGAGAGAGAGATGTGGGATAGAGGGGCGCATTACAAGATGAGGTGCAGAGTTTCTTTTTAGATTTATGCCTTTCTTTGTTGCGCTTAGTTTGGTGTGAAGCGGCAAGTGGTGCTGAGCGCAAAAGAAATGCCATATAAAAAACTCAATCCAAGTAAAACATGTTGGAGCTGCTGGTGTCATAACTTCTCTCTGTGATGCATTCACCGCTACTTTATGTCTGTCTGAGGTCATGGGGTCATGGAGAGCGCCATGTGCTGTAATACAAGATGGAGGAGCGAGACGCGGGTCATAGGTTAGAGGGCAAAACGCAGCTCTTATTCGCCCGTGAATGTCTTTTATTTTTCTGCCAGTCTACACTGAAATCTGTTTTTCTGCGCATTATTCTGCTGAAAAACAGCATCCTTCAGTTCCTCGCAGTGTTTGCGTTGGACAAAAGAATAGGAAGTAAGCCAAGCTGGCTCCTCATGAATCTTTAACCGGGAGTTTGTTTTGTCTTATGAATGTAATTAATGCATAATTAATATTTAAAGATTGCCTCATTTATCAAATTTAACCACTTTACCCACTCACCACAACAGAGTTGACTCATAAAACTCAGAGAATAAACAGCAGAGAGACATTTTGGAGTCGGCAAAGACAAGGAAAGCAAAGACTAATGAGGTTGGTGCTTCATTAGTGGCAGGTTGCAGCAATTTCTCGTATTGAATGCGGATTCCCCTGGACCGTCAAGAAACGGGTCAGTAGACCAGGGTTCTGTTTAGCTCTGAGTCTGGCACAGGAGAAGCCAGAGACGGGTCTCCAGCGACCCTCTTTTTCTGGCCCCCCTGTGACAATACTGTGAGGAGTGACACATTTATTGTCCCCTTTCGTGTGTGGCCGTCACACAAAGACATTTTTTTTGCTCTTATGAAAGCTGTATAGCATTTTTAAGGGGTATATAGATGTAATACTATTCTACAGTCTATTTAAGTCATTACAGCAATGAGTGTAGCATGCAATTTCTGAACCACTAGTGGCAACAACCAGATGTTTGGATAGGCAGGTAGTCTCACCCCAAACCCAATGCTAATAGATGAGCCAGATGTTGATTTAAAATGTCAGTTCAACACCATACAGCCATATTGATGTATTTTTCTGAAAAAAATGTTTGTATTTATTTATGTGCAATTAAGAGAGAAATTAATTAATCATGCACACAGCAGATGTAACCATTTAAATGGACAAAAACATAAATAACTAAAACAATTGTCTTTAAATAAATTTATATAAAAATGTCCTTAAAATGTTTTGCTGTTGTTTTTTTTTTAATAATGTGTGAAAGTTGTGCTGTTACTTTTAGATAGAAATGATGAGTTGATGAGGTTTTAAATAATACTTGATAAGTAACAAATTAATATTTTCAAGGACCCCTTTGTAAAGCTTGTGTATAATATAAAATATTTATTTATTATAATTGAATATTATAATAAATTTGTTACAATTTAATATATTTCATAATTTATTATTGTAAATGCATCTATTTTTTTCCAAATTAATAATTTAATTTAAGTTAATTTAACTTTATTTTATTTTATTTTATTTTATTTTATTTTATTTTTAGCTATCTCTCTTTAATTTTTTCTAAAATAATGTATATCACCCAGAATAAAAAAACTGTGCAAGGGTTTAAATAAAGGTGGAGAAAAGATAAAAACAACTGTGGAGTTATGGGTTTTAAGTTTTTTTTTGTTGTTGTTTGTTTGTTTGTTTTTTTGTTTTTAATCAGTTTGGAAATTGACTGAAACATCCTGAAAGATGAAACATCCCTAAAATGTGCACTAGAATAAAATTGTTTGCCAGCCAGTTCCAGTCTGTATTTGCAAACACACAATGCTATTAATGCCACTCAATGTTACTTAATTATTTTTTGCACAATTTATGAAGAACATAAAGGTTTATAACATTTAGTTTAGGGAAAGTGCATACAGTTTCCTTGTATATATCTGTACAGCTGCTCAGTGATTCATGTGATGGTCTTGCCTCAGTCACTTGAGACCATCGTAAGGGTTCTTCCATCAGGTTGGCTAAAGTGGGGATTAAGTAGGGCATTTCTCCCTGTCAATATATAATCATTGAGCTCAGCTGGGATGACATAGATCTGTTTCCTCTTTGAGTGAGTGATTGTGCTAGTCTATCAAAGGCTGTGATGCGCCAAACCTCTGATTTATGCCCCCACTTCTGTCACTGTTGTTGTTCTTTTCTCTGCGTGTTGATGTCGAGGGAGTTGCAGTGGAACAGAGGCATGCTGTCTCGTTTAATAATCAGTGACAATAAACTGCAATTGAATAAGCTCACTGAATTCCCAAGCTGGGATGGTGGGGGGGTGACACATCGGGGTGCTTGGATATGACCCAGTTTACACGTATCTGAATGAACATGACAGAAAACATCATCAATGTCTGCTTTTAAAGCAGGTGCCGATTGTGCTTATAAAACTTGATGTTAATAAGTACAAGTATTGAAAACCTGAATTACTTTATTTTGAAATATGGGATCATATTTATTTGACTTTCTTTTTTATTTTGACTTTCTTTATTTGACCATTGACTTTCTACCGGTTTGTAATGACATGAGGATAAGTTAATGACAAGTACAATGTGCATCCTAAATAAAAATTCAAAAACTTCCAAAAGGAGGAGAAAAAACATTTTAGTTTGTTGTTGATAGATGTCGACAGTTTGGTGAATGTGAACCTAGATATCTTAAACAAGCAAATGCAACCGAAACAGATTGAGAAAAAGAAATATGCACATGAACCAACTAGGTTCCTTTGAACTAATGGAGACAGCAGCTAATGGGTTAATTTAATTCCACTAGGCAGCACACTCTGTCTTGTTGCTAACAATTAGCAGGGAGTGGAGTTGTTAATTTTTAATGATGAGCAAGGTAAAGGGAGAAAACAGAGGAAAAACCTTCTGCACTTAACAGAGCTACCACTCTTTGGCAAATGCTGTGTGCTTTATGTACACAAAATCTATCTATCTATCTATCTATCTATCTATCTATCTATCTATCTATCTATCTATCTATCTATCTATCTATCTATCTATCTTTCTTTCTATCTATCTAGTGTCCAGCCGTCTGTCTGTCCATCACCTGCTGCCTATGTTAATGGTCTCTATCTTTGAGGTATGTGTCTCTGTCACAAACTCAATATTGTTGATTTGTATAACATCCACAATGATGCTCAGGTCCCTTCACTCACTTGCACATTAAAAATGCTGTTATTGTAGATACTGTATCAGCACTTCAGAGACCATTAAGAAGGAAGGCATTGACAAAAGCAGACAGGAACATAGGGTTCCTAGTTTCCTCGTCCTCGCTGTTTATTTCACCAACCGTGTGTTTTCCCTTCTACTGTTTAATTTTACTGAAGTAAAGAATCCTGTTAAAACCAGCTTTCAAAAAAAATTAAGGGAAATGGCATGAGATTTCCAAGTGCTTGTCTAGATTGTAGTAAAGACTATCAAATGATTTGTAGAAAACAGCAATAAAAAAACAAAAATATTTTCATGTCCTCATTTTATAGATGATCATATCTCTGAATTTGAATTTGCATTATATTTGCATTACAATCCTTGTACAAATATAGACCGTTGTGCTGCGTGTGCTGAGTGTTTGATTACTCTAATGTGACTATAATTGCCGTACTTTCTTCCTCATCTTTTCAGGTGTCTGATCTTTTAATTTATCACACAGGAAAAGCTTATTTTATTCTCAGATAACTGCATTCAAAAAAGCTTTAGGGTGTTATGAGAAACAAAGCGGTTTTGTTGCAAGTGTTATATAGAAAAATGAAATGGTTTGGGACATTAACTCCTATGTATGTAAAATGTAGTGCTGTGCCAAGCTCTCAAGAACGAGTAAGTGTGAAGAGTTTTGAAAAAGTACAAATTAAAAGTATAGAGAAATCTGTCCAAGTAAATGCAAAAAAAGAAACAAAAACTGTAATTTTTATGATAAACCAACCTGATCTCACGGCAATTCGTACATATTTTACGAGGTGGCTAAATCGTACGAATTTGTACGACCTCACTCGAATCATACGATTTATTATAAATCGTACGTATTTTACGAGATGCCAATTCGTATTAATTTGTACAAATTACCTAAACTTAACCCCGCCCCTAAACCTATCGATCACGTTGTTTTAGACAGTTATATAGTGAGGTTGTACGAATTAGTACGAATTGGCACAAATCTGGCTACCTTGTACGAATATGTACGAATTGGTCGTGAGACTGTGTTGGATAAACTCATAGGTTTAAATGTGAAATCCAATTTCCACCTCAGAGTGAAAAAATGCGAAGTGAGACTATTTAGTGGAATTAAAGCTCTTAATGCTTTTAATTGTGTGTTAGCTTTTCACAATGTTATTGTATATCTCATCACGGCTAAGTTCCTTTACGGTAGAAGTAATCATTCATGTTCAGCCATTTATGATAAAAGCGCTCTGGTCTTTAAGCAAGCTGTTTCAATTATTGAATAATTAGCTACACTCACGGATAAGCCAAGGCTAATCTTGGATAAGCTCTCTTGGATTTGACAGGGAAGCGCTGACAGTGAACTGCGGATCAACGCAGTTTCTTTTACAAAACCTGAAAACGACTGAGATTCCAACCACTTAACCCAAGGTTATTCCAGGGAGGAGCGTCTGTTAAATAACTCCACCTCTGCATTAGTGTGTCCTTTCTAACACAATTCGTCAGGTACGGGCACATACATCGAGCAGTGCTATTCAGCTTAAGCAGTAAACAAACAGTGACTTTATTGTTTTGTCTAAATAATTAATGCCACTAACTCCAAGACTTTATCTTGGCAAGCACAAATATCTGTTGAAGAAGATGCTGACAACTTATTGAACAATCTGTAGCTCAAACAATACTACAGACATTTAACAAAAATGTGTGTAACGGTGCGAATTCGCTCCCTTTCTCCTAAACACACACATATACACACACAGGTTAGGCCCGTGTCGATCAGAGGCTGTTGAAGTGTTTACAGACAGACAGGGCAGATGAATAAGTGATGCCGTTGATGTATAATAAATGGCACTGCTTCGTTACACATTCTCACAATCAGGAGGGCATTCCAGAGGGCAGTCGGGGATGGACGCCGTGAGCTCCAGCATGCTAACATCATCAACACGCGCCTAACAAGTGCTCTGCTTAAATGTGGGCAGCTGGGCCGGGAAACCTTGTTGTTGTGTCCCACACTGGGATTTGGAGTATTGATGGTATTATATCTGAAGGAGATGACCGTGTAAATATACTGTCGATATAACAAATATACTGCAAAGGTCAATAATAAGGTTGCACTTTATTTATACAGTATGTGTACTTACAGTGTAATTTCCCATGAAGGTACTGGGTAGTTAAGTAAATGTTAAGCTTAGTATCTAGTTATTACCCAGTTATTGTAATTGATATAAAACATACAAAGCAGGTACAAATGGAACAGGACTGTAAAATAAAGTTTTATTATGGTTATATTATATCAGGCACTTTATACCATGCAAAAAAATCTATTTTTATAAGTATTTTTGTCTAATTTTCCAGTTAAAATATATCTAAAATCATTGAAACAAGATGCATGTACATGGGAAGCAACACTTCATAAGATATCAACACTTGTTTACTGGGGATTTATCTTTTTTCCCACTTGTTTTAGGTATAAACAATTTCAACACAAGTGAACAAATCTTCCAGTACTGGAAGACAAAATATACTCATATTCAAGAAACTGTACAGTCTGTGAAAACTAGCCTTTATATATTATGCAGTGCTGATTCTCGAAGAAAAATTTTGTTTCAAGGATTTTTAGATATGTTATTCAAAAATGCACTAAGTAGTATACAGTGTAATTGTTAATATAGGATTTGTTGTATATTAATACCAATATTAGTATTGTTTAGTTTCCTTGTTGTCTATGTATATGTGTGTGTGTTGGGGTGTAGGGTTGATGTAGGGCAGTATTACGTCGTTACACCTATGGAGAGTTCCCATAAACCACAAATACCAATGTGTGTGTGTGTGTGTGTTATCTATTTATCTTGCTAGCATTCATGAAATGCTTCTCTCTCTCTGTCAATTAGTTATTAATGGTCTCTTCAGGGCATTTGTGTTGTGGAATGCTTTTCTCTGAGCTGGTCATTCTGTTGCTCTTGTGTCTTTAATCTACCCACCTCCTGCTCTCATCCTTTCCTAATCCTCTTCACTGGAAGAAAAGAGGAAACTGATATTCTCTTCCCATCTGTCAGTAGTTTGAAACTTCTCTAAAGCCGGGCACCATCCCAGAGTCTAAAAACCAAAACTAAGCTTGCAACACTTCAAGAAATTTCCAGCATCCACAAATAAATGTGCATCACACCGGTTCAGTGATTGTGAGAATCTGTGTTTGCCGAGGAAAATGAAGTGTACTTCAACGTATGTTTGCTTGGTGATGGAAGCGTAATTTGAAGCAAACATTTGTGTGGTGGCAGGACAAATAAATGTGAAGTTTGGTCATTTCTTTCTTTCTTAGGAGAACTAGAACTGGGGTGTATTAGCATAAATCTGAATGACGTAGGCCGTGTCATTTGGGGTGAGGTTCATCTAAAGCTTCATAAAAGAATTTCAGGGGAGCTGAAATTGTTGCATCAAACCTGTGTTATCGGTGGGCACCAGTAATGTGATTTTTGTGGTATGTTATCTCTCCCTGAAAGTATTTTTATCTTCTTTTGTAGCGAGTACATGTGCAGAATGTTTAATTGCTGTTGGATGTTCAAGGCTTTTTTGGAATTAATAGAATTTTTGGGGAGGAAATCGTAACGTGTTACCTAGTAGCACAGCTGGACATGGACCTCAAATGACTGAGCCAAATGGAGTGCGTACCGTAAGAGGGTGAGATGATCAAAGAAGCTGCCCTGAGGGGAATTCGAGGACAGGGACTGACTGTAACTATCTCTATTAGTTTTATTGGCTTGCCCCTCTGGTAGCCACCTCCTCCACTCCCCTCAGGCCTGCCATATGATGAGTGTCCAGGGGGCCTCTACCCCCAGGGCCGTCCCTATAGGGTCACGTGGGGCCCTGTCAGCTGGGAAGCCTGCCACCAGTTGCCTGGTCAAAGTGGTGAAGCATCGACCATGTCTTGATGGTATCTCTCCCCATCTAATTAGATGCTTAGCCCAGTCATTAGACTACAGTTGAGCTAACACAGAACAAAGTGTGTTATGTGTCACTGTGTTTTGGGTCTCCTCTGAAAGGAACCTGTGTGAGGGGGTCAGCTGTGAAACTAGGAGGCTTCATTTCAACTTTGACCTCTGGCTCGTACTTCTCAGCAGTGAGAACGGAGATACAATAGGACCACCATAGGTTGTTGTGACCAACTACAAATCTGCCACTGCAGGAGTCCATGCGGAGCTGTTGTTCAGGCTCAGAGTTGCGTTCACAGGGTTCAGGACCTCAGCCGTCAGCCTCAGAGTAATTTCAATGTCTCTTATTTTTGCTTGTTCCAAGGCAAACTGAATGGTTCCTTTTCATAGCATATCAGTATATCGTTTATTTAACACATTTCTTTTTGTTTGAGTGAATGCATACAAAATCACTAACTTGATTCTTAAATGTAGTATTTTTTTCTGCAAGTGTAGAGTCATATATAGATATTTGTAAATGAGTCTCTGTTCTCTTGACAGTTTGCAAGACAAGTGAACAGCTTTAATATTCAGATTACAGTATGTTCAGTAAAACAGGTTTTTATGGTGACATTTTAATTATGATTATAAAGCTAAACTAGTAAGCACAACATTGAGGTTAAGGTAACACTTTAGAATAGGGAACACTAATTGCCTGTTAACTATGATTAACTACTTTTCCCTAAATAAATTTCTAATTTGCTGCTTATTACAGTAATTGATAGTAAGGTAGTTGTTAAGTTTAGGTATTGAGTAGGATTACAAATATAGAATAAGGTTGTGTAGAATTAATCAGTGCTGGGCACGTTACTTTAAAAAAGTAATTAGTTATAGTTACTAGTTACATATCACAAATAGTAACTAAGTTAGTAACAGCCGTATAAAAGTAACTAATTACCAGGGAAAGTAACTTTGCGTTACTAAAAAAAATGGCAAACTTGGATGCTCCCAATATTAATGAAACTAACTGGTGGTGGTGCTTGTTTATCATTTAATGCTTCTACAGTATAAAAACCCGGTCAAAGAATTATAAGATAACAAAACTACTACGAATTCCACTGCTAATAACAAAATAAAACTCACTAAGTATTAATGAGCTGCCTAGTTCATGAATATTAATCACGTAGTATGCGTTCGCTCGAATTGATTTGCTGAAATCAAAACAGGGACAATAATAGGTGATCGCCAGCCAATAAGATTGTCATTAGCCCATTTGTCCCGCCCACTACCAGAAAAACTGGCAGTTCTTAAAAGTAGAGGAATTCCAAATGAAATCCATTATTTTGACAGGAAAACACAACAAAGAATGTCGGTTACATGTAGTGCATCAAGTCTGCATGTTATGAAAGACTCTACTCTTCATCTTTCTAAAGAACCCATGCGTCTTCACAGAGTTTATGGTACGTCAAATACAGCTACAGTGCGCATCCATTGAGATGGACTGAAAAATGTTTATAATTTTATAATAAATTATAGTAATGCCACATTTTATTGTCACGCAGTTAGTAACGCCGTTTATTTAAACACCGTTATTCCCATCACTGATCATGTCTTTTGATTTTGATTTTATTTTATTTTTTTAATGTATTTTATATCTTGTTTTTGTCTACTTTTGATATTAGAAGACATTGTTAAAATCAAGAAGGACTGAGACTGGCCTAGTAGTTGAGCTGTAAGGTTTTTTCGGTGGCTGATACTGATGCATGATGTCTAAAGAGCAAGGTGGCCAATAGCCAATATAGTAACGGCATAATATAATGCAGACCACACAATACAGTGGCAAATATTGGCATAAATGACATACAACGGATTAAATCAGAAATTAATGTATCGTAATAAAAAGCAGCACGTCCTTGTTTACTATTCAAAAATGATTTAAAAAAACATGTTTATTGTGCAAAGACAATATTATTACTCTTTAATATATTACTCTATAGACTGACATAAGAGGGAGCTACCAAATAGGATAATGATAATCATAGTAATCCAAAAATGGCAAATATTGCATAAATAATTAGCTTATTATTTGTAGTTGGGGTAGTAGTAATATTAAAATAATAATTATGTGTACTTTTTTTATTTTAGAGAGGTTTAAATTTAGATATACAATGGTTTGAGAGTTTTTGTTTTTTCCAAAATAAGTATCTTAGTTTCTCCAAGGCTGTATTCTGAAATATTATTATAGTTTTTAATACCTGTTTTGTATTTAAATAAATTTGAAAATGTAATTCGTCCCACTTTATATTAAGTGTCCCTAGTACCTGTGTACTTACACTGTGATTACATACTAGATACACATCTAGTTACTATGTAAGTACACACCGGTACATAGTATCTACAGATGTACTATTTCTGTAACTACACACATGTAACGACCCTCAGAATGGTGTGTGTACAAATGTGTAACAGGACATTAGTAACAACACTTTTTGGTAATGAAAGTACAAATGTGTCACAGGTCTAACAGCACTTTGTGGTAAATAAAGTGTTACA
>JAUCNO010000425.1:165867-177740 GCA_032353835.1 Enteromius viviparus
GGAGTCGATTCCGACACTAGGGCTAGTGAGAGTCGAGGAATCGACTCTTTTGGAGTCGACTCCCCATCTCTAGTAAAGTGTAACTATAAATGCTGTATTTTCTCATTTAACTTAAATTTAAATGAATAATTTTTTGTTAGCATTTGGTTTGTTTCCTTTTTTATGCATTTGATTTGTAACCTAGAATTCAAAATCGGAAATGATTTTCCATTTTATGTCAGAATTTTGTTTGCAATTTTTTTAAATGCTAAAAATGTGTTTCACAAGTGCTCAGTGCTGTTGCCAGATTGGTTTAAATGCATCAAATTGTTAAAAAAGTGCTATTGCTTGGCTGATTAGCCACAAACAAATGTGATGCCTACAGACCATATCCCAAAGTGATTATTCATGTATTTTCAAGATTCAGTCAGTCTTTGATCCTAAACTGTGGTTAGCGATAAAGCATGCTGATTAATGGCGGTGTTTTATTCAAATCCACTCATGCAGGTTTATTGAAGCTTGTGTCAATAAGTACTTGTGCATCTAGATTATTTGTGACCGCTATCGACTGGCCACGTGTAATTTGTCCACTTTGCTTCCAGTTTCTGGCTCAGAGATTCTTAGTCCTGACATAAGAAAAACATCTAGAAACCGTCCCCCAAGTACCACAGCATTCCCCGTCGTCACTGGGACAAGGAGAGACATCTCCGGAGCTTTGTCGCCACGTGCCCTCGGTAAGAAATCCGTCAAGGAACAGCTTTCATGGGAGTTGCGCCTTTGCCAGATCAATAAATCTGTGAAGCACTTCTCAAGATGGATGACACAGTCCCCTCTTGTTAGCGAGACTCCGTCATCCAGCCATGATCCGGAATTACCTGGATCACAGAGCAAGATCCTTAGGGACCCTGATCAGACTCCATCACATAGCAGTCGTTTAAGGCGTCTAATGAATGTTAGTGTTGACAATGATAGATCTAAACAACTCTTATTTAAGCAGTATGTATGATTTGCACGTGTGTGTGGGGGGAGGGAACTGAACATTGTCTTTAATAATCTAAGTAACACATTAAATAAGCTGCAAAATACAGTGGCCCTAAAAATGGTTGGACATTCGAAAAGTCTGAATGTCACAGAAGATATAAAATGTATAAACTGTAAATTCTATTGGTATTTAAGCCTTACCTGATGTGTTTTTGTACAATATTTAGCTTGAAATGTGCTTTTTCTATGGCATTTTAACATAAATCCCACTTGTTTGATATTTTGCAAAGGCATTCATACTTTAAGTATGGATGAGGTTTCCAAATAATTTAATTACATTTTATTAATTAAATTTTATTTATATCAAAAATATTTTATTTATATTTTTAAAGTTTTGTTTAAAGCATTTTGCTGTGCATTGCATAAAACTGAACACAAATTTTGTGTTTATTTGTTATTTCAAGAATTCGCGCTTCCTTATGATCACTGCATATTTGGCATGCTGTCCAAAGGGCGAGCCTGGAGGTCAGCAAACGCCGAGCCCTAGTTGTTTGAGCCCTAGTGAGGACTGAGCTCGGCGTCCGGCTCGAACTACACTTGAAGACGCGTAATGGCGAAGAAGGGTGGAGGCGGGATGCATAACGAGATATGGAAGGGAAGGAAGTGAGCTTATTTGAGGGAAAGGTATAAGGATTTGATTAGGTTGATTAGGAAACGTGGTTCCAGCCGTGGCTAATCATGCGTACGTGCTCCTCTCGAAACTTGTTTATCAACATCACATATTTTATTTACAAAATATGATAAATAAAATAAAAATGTATGAATTTTAGTATAGCTGCAAGAAAGAATATGTAGATTTGTGTTTGTTCAAAGCATCATGTTTTGCATTACATGAACAAACTTTGCATTCAATGTTGCTCCATATTTTTAACAGATGCCTTATAATAGCTGGGTGACAGATTTTAAATGGGAGTTGTAATCTCATTGTTGTGCCTCACTGGAAAAGAATATAACATGGCACATTTTTATTGTCATTTCCACCACAGCAGGTGTGGAATACTGAGCTCCGGGTGGCATGTTTAGGCCCTGAAGCCAGTCAATCTCTATAAGCGTGAGAGCTGCTGGTTAATATGGTCATGTTAACTTAAATGGGACAATGTCAGAAACCTAAGTTGATAAAAAGTTGAGATTAACCTTGCAGAGGAACAAAAAGAGGAACTGCAACCACAACCCAGTGATTCCCCAGAACACCCTGACAGTTCAATAGGAGTCCTCATGCAAATATGTTGGTCACTGACGGTTTTTGGGTTATAATTTGCTTTGTCATAGTTTGTTTTGTAACATATCTGATGGTTGAATTTTCGATTCAAAACCAGTCATCTGTGGAAGGTGCAGTTCAAAACTCAGCCCCATTATGAATGGGGGTTTTATCAAGAATAATTCAAGCTTGCTTATGAAATCAAAGATTATTATTTTTTACAAAGCTAATTTTCTTGCATTAACCACAAAGCTTTTCTTTCATATAGAAACGATTGGTAGCCACTCGTCGACACCATTCTTTATTGATTAACTGATGGTTGGGTAACCACACTAGTGGCTTAATAATGAAGGATTGACGGAGAGCCCTACTAAGTGTGTGTACAAAGGGAACAAAACAGGGTTAAGCACACAACTCACGGGAGGCTAATGACTTCAATAGATGCTATACACACTTGTGAGGAGTGAAGAACAGTTTGGGGCCAATAAAACATATGTTGAGCTGCTGTCTGTCAGCTTTGTGTGGTTATCTGACACACCTTTTATTCATGCCTGTCCTTCTCTTTGCCAGCAACAGTTCCACCTCCACCCAAACTCTCCACTATCTGCGTCAACAGTCTGTTTTAGTGTATTGGTGGGGGAAAAAATGTAGTTGGTTGAAAATTATTGTGGTCTCTAATATCTGCACTTATAATCCACTTTTCATACCTATTGAAATACAGTCAGCAATGCATTTAGAGTTTCAGCAAAGTGTTGTTGTTTTTTGTCTCAAGTGGGTGTGATGTATCAGCAACCAGATGACAGACTAGTTCAACACAATGTCAAGTTGTCATTAGCTATAAATATAGTTTCTTCATGCACAGGTCTGTTTTGACATTTTGGGTGGTTTGCTTTTCATAACATATTGTTTCAGACTAGTGGAAAGAAAACATCTAAAGTACACTTTTAAGTATTTATTTTATTGCACTTTATCTATTTGCGTCTGTAGATTTAAATTACCATACATAGTAATAAAAGACCGTTTTCTCAGAATGCGCAGAGCCAAAAAATCTTTGAACTTAATTGTAGAAACTTTACAAACCATATATTGTGAGTTTTTTTTCATATATTATTTGCTTGATTTTGTATTATTTTTATTATTTATTAGAATTTTGATCCTGGCTTGATGCAGTGTTCAAATTTCTGTTTTAGAAATGCATGCAAAGTAGTGCATATTTAATTAGATAATTCCTTGTTTGCATATTTAACATAACATTTCAGAAAACCTGTTTGCAGTGTCTGCAAATTTTAACATCATTCATTTGGGGAAGTATGGTGATATCATTTTAAGCAATTTTTCACTCAGGTTTCTAGTCTTAATTTCATTTATGTTTAGCATTCAACTCATAAAAGTAACAATATATAGTGACTGATGGCCCCGCCCTCTGATAGAGTAATACTTCTAACATTGACTAAAAATAAAGCACCTTTGACAAAAACCCACAAACAGTATCATATGCATGCAAAAACTTCATATTATATGCATGCCAAACATGTGCATGTTATATACTGTATACGCCAACTTAACTTTTTAAAATTTGCGTTTTTATTTGAAAAAATAAGTATTATAGAGGTCACGTTTGGCCTACTAACAAAACCTGAGACCTCTGGACCTATGTGGCTGTTACTCATGGGGCTTACTGCAGTGAGAGAGAGGTGGAAATGATTCACTCTGCTGTATATGCAATATTTAACGCCCTTAGCCTGGGTCCCATTAATGGAGCCCTTTTGCTGCTGTTTTCTACCTCTCACTCAAGTTCAGAAAAAAAAATCTCTCTCTGACATGAATTACATTTGCATCTCTCCAGACTGGAAGGATCAGCAGCTTTTGCAACTTCTTTGGTGAGGCAGAAAATTATTTTTAGTGTTAATAATACTCCATTGAATGTGTATCATATGGATAATCCAATAATCCCCTTTTCGCCTGTATAAAAAAAACAGTACAAGTTCTTGGGGCAAAATACTATTTCAATAAGAAAGTGTAGAGGGGTGCTTATTGGCTAATTTTAAGTCTTAGTTGCTTATATATATTCCTAAGGGATGTAATCTATCTGTTTGGTCCAAGTTTTTTAAAATTGGTGGTGCTATCCACCTTATTTTGCAACGTGGTAAGAAACTATTTCATGCGATTGCATTAGAATTCTGATGCATTAGCTCTTATAGGTAAATAAGTATAAGAATAAGAGAGTGAAATACTGTAATACTGTACAGGCTCTGTACAGCTATCTGGAAGCAGATGACTCCAGAAGGGTGGCACATTCAAGTTACAAACAGTTGCTCCCGCTCTTACATTAAAAATAAGGTGGAAAATAATGATGTGAGTTAAAACTAAACATTGCAGAGAATTTTAGAAGTTAAGCTCAACTGACAGCACTTACAGGGTAATGCTAATGAATTTTGACTTTGAATCTTTACAGTGAGACAATGAAAATGGGAACATGTTAAAATATCATTGCATTAGTATATATGTATGCAATATGTATGTAAACATTGTTTCAGTGTAAAAAATCACCTTTGCATATAATGAAAGCAGCTCAATCGTACACAAGTTGCAACCAAACAATTAATGCAAGTGCTTTGTAAAATTGTAAGTGTTCTGATTTCAGCTTTTATAAACTGTTCCTGTTCGCCCCCATTGTAACTGAGTCACCGCAACACCATGATGATTGAATTTTTTGTGAAGAAAACAAGGCATGAGACAAATGGTTTTTGTGTGGTAATCAGTTATATTCCACAAACTGGAGCTTTAACTTCTGTTGAACCTGATATATTCCTTGCAGAAGTGTCTAGATTTTTCGAGTGTGGCACAACAGTCCACAGTTCGAGCCCCATCTAGTGATATCCGAGCACTATTTGCGAAAATTCATACGTGCGTTTGTGTGGCAGCATGTCAAGCTCACGCAGCGATTCATTTTTGATGATGCTCAGTGAGTCAACTCACTCTAGTGTCACTGTTTTGACAGGCTGTTGTGTGTGATGTGACAAGCTACATTGGCCTCAATTTTCAATCCGCCAGCATCGGCATGACAAATTCACCACAGCACATGTTGATCCGCTCCTTCCCAATCAGGCCTTTCCATATCTCAGTCCCCAGCCGCAGAGAATAATGACATCGCAGGAGATCATTAGGCCTGGGTTGACGGACAGGCCATGTGATTCTTTACCTCCAAAGTCCACAAGGCAGTGACCCCGGCACCCAACCTTGATCTTGGGGCTTCGGCCTCTTTCTTTTGAGACTGCCGAACAAGTGGCTCCTGGTGTTGTGGAAGAGTGAGACTTAAATATTTAATCTTTCCCTTTTTTCGTCCTCCCTCTGCCCTCCCCTCATATAATCCTGCGGTTCCAATGCCCTGCAGCTGTGAGTGACAGAAAAGCACATGGTGCCCTATGAAAAATGTATCTTCAGAAGCTGACACTGTATGGGAATTTTACTACAGGGACAAGGCTTGATCTTGCGATGAAATAAATATGTTTCCTCTGCTTTGTGCCGTAGCAGGCTTTGCGGGATGCCGGCACAGGTGTCGAGTCGAACTTATGTAACATCAGATACCCGTTGTGCTGGAACAAAGAGGCGCTCCATCTTCATCTGCGTCTGCAGCCATATTTAAGACAAGCTGTTGTTTTTAAGCATTCGATCGGAGGCTGGGAAGTTTTCATACTCAATTTAGTGCTTCAGGATGCGCCAGTGCTGCTGTTTAGAGCCAACAGAGCTGTGAGGGCTATCAAGAAAGGGCGAATATCTTGATAAAGGTTTTCCAAAAGAATGCTTTTTCTTGTCATATCTCCTCAACAACTCAGTTTAACCCTCCTGGTCTGCTGAGATTGACTTTACCGTTTATGTTTGGCATCCCAGAGTGTATACAATCATAAAGTCTCACTTTATATTAGATGGCCTTAATTACTATGTACTTACATTTAAATTAATAATTTATGTGTTACATTGAACTTGTATTTTTAAAAATACCTATAATTACATTTATAATTACACTTAAACCTATCTATACCACCAAAACTGTCCCTTACCCGTATCCCACCTCAGCAGAAGTGTTTTGCAATACAATATGAGCACAATAAGTACATTGTACTTATTTATACTTATATATATATATATAATGCCACCTAATATAAAGTGTGACCTAATATAGTAATTCCCTCATTAACCTCTTCCATTTAAATTCTTGAAACAATATGAAATATGCTTCTCTGATCTTTTCCAAAGCCATGTGACCGATATAGATCATTTTAACAAAGTTGGCACAGAACATTTAAGAAATGTGACTATTATACATTCCACTAATGTAAAAAATGTAAAAAATATAACAAATATATAATAGGTAATAAGAAGTGAACTTCTACGGTGTGTACACCATCCAGAGGATCCTGGTGTGTGAAAAATGAATTGTATTTAATACTGTTTTTATAACAGCTGTCAATGAGAATCTAAAACAGTAGGTGTGTAGGTGTGCAATACGTAAAGTTTACATTTTGATCATTATTTCAAAATTACTTGTGAAGTACGATTTTGAGATATAAATGGAGGTTTTGGGATTCGCAGACCCTAAAAAAACATGAGTGTGGAACACATTAAGCTCTGGTGTTTTTGCAGACTGCAAAAGTTTAAATCCAGCTCTGAACATTTATAACCTTAGTTCCATTTTCTTGTCCTCACCAGACTACTTTAGCAATGACGGACAGGCACAAAAAGACTTCGAAGTCTGAGTCTGCAGTCAAAATCTAGGATTAAAAAATTTATGTAAAATCTAACAGAGTGTTTTAAGACTTTGAAAACTGTAGAAAAATATTTATAGGTCACTAATTAAACATTAAATAAAAAGTTAATTAAGTAATTAAAAGTTAATTGCGCAGCTCTTTGGATCGTTCTTAAATCATGCTGGAGAGTATTATCATCAGGTTATACACAGACTTGCTCACTTAAGCAAACCGAATATCAGGCCTAAGTTATTCTGAAATGTTGATTTTTAAAAGCACACATGTGACTTACAAATTCTATAGAAATATAAGAGTGATTTCTGGACTAACATTAACACTCGTGCACCTGTTCGTGTGCTGTGAACTACAGAGGTCTGTGAGTGTCTCAGAGGTGCTCTAAAGAGAAGGGTGGAGGAAAATGGAGAATGAACGAGTGCTCTAATGGACTTGCGCTAATGGTGCCGAAGCGATTAGAACAGGAAAGACTCTGGACTTCCAGCCCCTGTGAACCCTCACTGACTCTGTGCCATGCAGCTAAAGTGAATTACAGTGCATGCTCACATTTACCTTTGCCTATTTTAAACATACAAAAGTTATTTAAATATAGAATTGTACTATCTTGCACACATTTGAAGAGATGTGCAGTAGGGCTTAATAGAATATAGGCTAGATATTTTTTAATTAAGCAATTTAAACGCATAGAAATGCGTATGACACAAATTTTGTAGGCCTACCTACAACTATTATGGCATGGCAAGGCAAGCGGTAGTGTGACGCATTGTGTTTTTGTTTATATGGGGGGGTTGGGGTTTGTGTATGTGTGTTGTGAAGGCAGAGGGTCTTCATTAAGCAGCTTGGCGATATGTTGACAGTCTTTAATTTGATGCAGAGTATCTCAGTGGGACTGCTTGAGTGATCTTAATGAAGAGAACATCAGGTGCTAATTAGCCCACATTAAATGTCACTAATCTAAAAATGGCTGATTGCCAAGTGCTTCTTTTGACAAACAAGAGGCAACTTTCGTCTGTCAGACCAGTCACTGAATTCTGTTCAACTACTGCCACCTGGAGAATGTATGCTGGTAATGCAACAAAAGGGCAGTCGGCTGAATCTAAAATACTAGAGTTCAGTGAGGTCAGAAAAGGTCAGTAAGTTTATTCATCAAGGACACATTCACATTGTGACACAGAAGTCAAGAGCAATGGCTGGATGCCAAGCATTGTAAAACATTAAAATAGAAAATACTTACTTCAAATTATAATATAACACAGAACTTTGTACAGTACTATTACTGTATTTTTTATTAAATGAATGCAGTCTTGGTGAGTATAAGAGACTTGAAAATAATGGACAGACAATAATTAACAGTTAACAATAATATATTTATTTATTCATATTAAAATGTATAGAAACTATAGCAGAGTGTACTAGATTAGCAATATAATGTCTGCATTTGCGTCAACAGCAAAAGAAAACCCCCACTATTGCATTCCCAAATCTTTGCAAAAAGGACGAAAATGCAACATTTTCAGTTACTGCTTTAAAAACTGTAACAAATGAATGAAGTTATTGTGGAAATTTGTCATAAATCAAGTCTATAAAAGGCTCCATTAGACTGTTGTGGGTGTTTACTAAGGTGTTAAGCATATAGCTATATGGCTAATGGTTTCTGGTGGTTGCTAAGTGGTTGCTCACCACAAAATCTACATGCTATTATGGTCACCAGTTATGACTCGTGTCCCTTCTTCAGTGTGAATTTATAGAATTTTCTTCAACCTTTTTCTGGACAAGATGTTTGATTAGAAATCTCGCCAATCCTATTTAACCATCTTTTTAATTGTTTAGTCATTATTGATTTGTGTTGTATTTATTAAGACATTATTGGGTTTAATATTATAATATTATTGTAAAATTGTCGTACTGATTCTTATTTGGCCGTGCTTGTCTTGCTCTTAAGGTGAAAAAACTAAATCCTTTCTTTTTCCACAGACATTGATATCAGATGACGGGCTTTCTCGTCTGTCCAGACCCCCTGCTCTTTTTACCTGAACTCCATGGGGGGTTGAATATGAAGAGGGGAGGGCGAAGGGTGTCCAGAGCGGGAGGAGGTAGGTCATTGGAACATTAGATAATCAGTGTGGGCTAATGACCCCTCCAGAGAGAATCTAATCCATTGAGCCTTAGGGAGCACTTCTCCCTACCCCCTCGTTTCACAGACAACACTGCTGAATACTGAATCCAAAGTGTGTGTGTGTGGGGGTGTTCCTATCACCATGTCTACACTGCAACAAAGCGATGTGATGATCAAGCGATATAATCAACATTATAATCAGCTTCAGTTGTTAGGATAACAAAAAAGCTAAAAATCTTGCTTTGGTCCCACTTAAAGTGAATCTTTGTAGTAAAGTACATGTAAAGAAGTGTAATAAGAAATGGCATAAATTTGGTCTGTAACAGATTTACTGAATAGAAAATATTTGTATCTGTCACTGCATGGGAAACTTTTTAGAAAGCCTATATTGCAGAAGATTATGTAAAATTTATAGCATTCACCACAATTTACCGTATCGTGTCTATGAAATAATTGACTTAAAACCTGTGCTGCAAGGCATTTTTAAAGATATTTTCCACTAATTCTCACATAAATTTAGATTTTAGACTTTCTCACCTTAAATGTCCCATTTTTATTCAAAGTAGCCTATACTGTACCTTAGTGGCTGGTACATGACACATTCAATACACACAACACAAATGCGCGACAAAATCATGGATCTAAATAAGTAAATAAGTGAAAAACGTTCTCTGCCTGTATAACAGGACAGCTATTGGCCATAATTCAGATTCCAAGTGGACCAGACTTCCAGACTGTTTAAGCCATTTTATAGATTACACACACTAACTTGTTCTTCACTTAAGACTGACAGCATGGCTTCACACTAAGACATATCGAAAGAGACAGCAGATTTTTCTAAATTAGCTGCCTAACACGCTGGAACACTAGCTAATCAGTATTCAAGTGTCTATCAGCAGCGCATTGTTCAGAAAATTTAACCTGGAGTCTGAATGAATGCACTTTTCTTCATGTTTTTAAAATATGTTTATTTTATTATTAATCTCTCTATCTGTTTTTCCATTCATCCTTGCTCTTTGTCTGGTTGGTAGATCAAAAAGGTCAAAGTCCTTTTTTCCCAGACTTCCTTATTCATACATTCAGTCATTTATTACATTGCAGGATATGAATTCTTCCTCATAGTGAAAAAATGACAGGTGTTTTATTTCTCATTACAGTATGTCTCGTAATTGCGGAAAATGGTTTGTCATTGCTAAATCACGTTTCGTCAATGATGTGTGAGAGAGAGAGAGAGAGAAAAGTGCAACATTGTTAGGACATCTCTCACTTCATATTTGTACAGTGTGGAAAACTGATTCTGAATAAATTCACTCAAGTGATGTTGCATATTCTGGGCTGTGCCTTAAATATCTGAAAGAATTTGAAAGATTCATTTAATAAGGAAGCATACATATTTCTCAAAAAATAGGTGAAAATGCGAAAGTGCTGGCAAAAGTCCAGTAAAGTTATTGAGGAAGTGAACAGTTTCCTGTGATGATTTGATCAGGGCTGTGGCATTTTACCTGAATGAGTCATGCAGGATTTAGTGTTTAAAATGTGTCTTCTGAGGAATTTCAGCATGGCACGTGTCAAACAAGTCAAAGTTTCAAGTTAGCTTTGGCACAGATCTTCGTGATTTCTAATCAGTTGATTTTGAAATAATGAAACGGGTGTTTTCTTTCAGCATACAGAAGGAATGAGGCAACAAATGGTCATGTGCAAATACCTGTACATTTTCACTGCTGTACAGCAGAGGGTAGTGTTAGCCAGGAAGAACGATTGAATTGTTCAGTTGAAGAATCTTCAATCTGAAA
Source organism: Enteromius viviparus (assembly GCA_032353835.1). NCBI lineage: Eukaryota > Metazoa > Chordata > Actinopteri > Cypriniformes > Cyprinidae > Enteromius > Enteromius viviparus. Next base: position 176,758 of record JAUCNO010000425.1, read on the forward strand.
ACTAGTCTATATATTATAATAACCAAAATATCACATGATGTATATCCCAGTAATGGCTTACTTCAAACAAACAAAAAATACTGTACTTTTTTCCACTAGCACTACAACCTAGCAATCTGCATGCTTGGAGACTGTCATAATAATGTCAGTATTATGCATAATTTGTACATTTAAATAAGCATTAATGCTGGTTAGAAGGAAAAATCATAATATTAAAACTATGTACTTTTATTTTTTTATGTATGCACATCAAATCTGAACTTCTTCTACCAAAACATTATCAAACTAATGAAAGACATCATGTTTTTAGATCAGAGCATTCACTGATGTTATTTACACTCAGAACTGTGTCTGAACACAATGAAAGAATTCATTCAGGACACTGAATAAACAGTTCTCTGCTGGTCAGACAGGACTAATGTGGCAGTTCTGTAGACGTTTACCAGTGCTTGTATCTTCATAGTTGACTTTGATAGACAGTGATTAGCACATTATCTGCTTGAGTTTGGTTGGTATAGTATATCTTGCTGTGTAGGGATTGAGATTTTTATAAATTACAATATAAATATACATTAAAACATAGCTTTGGCAAACTCTATGTAATTGTTAGTCTTGCCAGTTTTGTCAGGTCAATTAATGTAGTCAAACACTTTCTTGGGCAGATCTATTGCAGGTTTCTGCAGGCTTTTATCAAAGTGTAGGAGTCATTTTTTTTTTATAGTTTTGGGCGTTATCAACTTTCATTAATATAAATGCTGTGTATTTTTGTACAATGAAACAGTTTCCTAAAACGGTTGTTTTTAAGGTGTGGTCTAATTTTATACTTGTTATTGTACTTTACATTGTCTACCTGAATAGATGCAGCATTTTTGTAGAAGGGTACAACCCAAGGGTGTAGTGATCATGGATGCAGATTCAGTAGTTTTACATATGAGGTCAGCTGTTTGGATATTGAAGTAATGATGTAAAAAGTTTAGATTTTT
>JAUCNO010000425.1:189557-206925 GCA_032353835.1 Enteromius viviparus
TATAACATTTAGCAATATACATTTATACATTTTAATATGAACATTTTGATAGGTATATATAGATAAATACCACATTTATGTGTCATCAAACATAATAACAGTCAAATGGCACAACATTGCAAAGCCTATGCTTCTCCTATGCTTGTAAACGGGAAAAGCTTGTAAAATTTCGGACTAAATCAGATGTAAAAATGTGCTAGTATATGTTTTTAATGTATTAACTCAATATTGTGGGTTTTTTAGCTATAGTACCTTTAATATTGTGTCAGTTAATGGCTTTGTCTAGTTGTATTGTGTTAGTTTAGTCAAATCATCTGCTGAAGTTTACCACAGATATAGATATTCATACCTGCAGACTTGCTCCTGAGTGTTCACAGAACTGCTTTGATCATTTCAATATGGCAGAAGTGTAGCGTAAATAACTGTTGTCAGTATTGTAATTTATTTTATTTATTTCTTTAATAGCCATTTTTTAAGTCTGAGACGTCACATGATCCTTCAGAAATAATTATCATTATCATTATTAATAATAATCAATATTTTCAGAAACATGACACTTTTTTAGCTTTCTTTGTTCAATAAAAGTATTAATTTCTTTCAATAATAATAATAAGAAGAAGATATACTGACCCCTTATATAATTTCTTTAGTTGGTTATATATGTGTGTGTGTGTGTGTGTGCAGGTTTATGTGGTTTATGAGGACACAAATTTGTATAATAGCATGGGAATGACATACAGTAAGTATTACAATATGTAAGTGATTTATAAGGACATTTCCGGTGTTCCTGTCATTCAAAAGGCTTAAAAAAACATACTAAATTGTGTTATTTTCAAAATCTAAAAATGCCTTGCTCTAGTGGAATCACATTCTTATACACCACTGCAGGCTATAAACTGGGCGACATAAAGTTGCTTTAAAAAAATATGCGGTTGGTTAGATTGAGAAATTTCGACAGTAATGCTTTTCTCACGCAAGGTCATTGTGACTTCGTTTACTGCAGATGGGCGTATCAATGGTGAAAGACTCAAATGGCATATTTTATTGATAGTGCACAGAAATTGTTTAACTCCTCGTTCTCTGACCCGATTACATTGAAACGTCATTCCCTATCTCACCTGAAGAAATTCCAGCATTTCCTGGGGCCATATATGGTCACCTCCTACTGTATTCCGGTGCTCAGCATTGCGCAACTACCCCCTTAAAGCTATATTCAACATCCTGCTTGATCTTAAAGTCGTTTTAATGGACATGGACTTACGTCATTTAGTCAGAGCGTAAAGCAAACATACATCTTCATTAACCCTTTGGTTTTCTTGTGTTTTCTTGTGGTAGTCGGATCTTTTCTGTGTATTGATATTTGGTCTTTGTATATCTATCAATAGGATCTTTGAAGTCTTTTTTAACATAAAAGGGTAAACAGTAAAAAAAAACTACGGTGGTAAGAAATGTCAAAAATAAAAGTTTTTCTATAAGACAATTAACGCTTAGCCGTTTTATTACTAGTCAAGATATCTTAATGTTTAAAACAAACATTCTCTACTTAATGTCACAACAATCTTCGTTTTAAGATTTACAATAGCTCTCATTGTTTGCAACATGTTTGTAAAGCTTCAAATGACCTACATGAAGTCTGCACTATTGTAAAGTTGGCCATTTTGTTTATCCAGGTGTCTCTTTTCAAAACTGCAATGTATGTGACAATTTGTCTGTGCCCTTGTTGAAATTCACAAGCATCATTGCCTGACCCTTAAAGGGATAGTTAAAACTTTAAGAGAAAAGTGAAACGTTGATGTTTATCTGCTTACCCGCAGGGCATCCAAGATGTAGGTTACTTTGTTTCTTCAGCAAAGATTTTTAACTCAAACTGTCTGTCAGTCATATAATGGAGGCACCAAACGTTAATAAGCTTTGAGAGTCAAAAGAACATACACAGATGAAAACAAATTAAACCCTGCAGCTCGTGGAGATGAGTGTGCAAAAAAATGATTTTTGTATAGACACTGAAAAAACAATCAGGATAAAATGCAGTAAATGTGCCTTTTTTATCATAAATTCATATCTTTTGCTTCCAAAAAATAGAATTTTTATAGAATTTACAAATTATATGTAATGCAACTCTAAACTAGTTTTTTTTTGCTAAAGGTGGCTTACAGTAAACCAATAAACATGTGTTTACAGGTTTTTCTGTAAAATTTCCAAACTTACATTGTACTATTTGAAACAAAACTGAACTAACAAGATAGATATATTGCTTTTTGGGTACATATGGTTATAGTTAGGGTGATTAGTGTTCCTGCTGGTCAATCTTTCCAACTTTCCAACATTTCCAACATGCTAGCAACTTAGCAAACCCCTGTCCAGTCTCAGTAATAACGCTTAATGTTTATTGTTCTTAGCTGAAATCATGAAATGAAAACAAATTTGCAAAACAAAAGTAATTGCAAATTTGAGTTGACTGTAACTGGATAGTCAAAAAGGAAGGCCACATTTGTTTGTGAATATACAAAAAAGTTCTCCATATTGAACACGTAAAGATTCATTCTCCTGCATTGTTTGCCGATCTAGAAAGAGGTTTTGGTTCTGTTTTGGTTTCAAAATCCTGTCACTCCGGACATTCAAAGCCAGAAGCAACCGTAAGTTATATTTTAGATTTGGCATACATTGTTTTGTATATGTATTTATATGTGAGAAAGCATGAGAGGCATAGAGACATGTGCTGCTAATTTCTTTCTACACGCTCTCCATGTACAGACAGCACAAAATCCCAACTGTGATTTATAGGACACTGTAATGCATTTCTACATATGAGCATTGTGTTTTAGAAAGTGGTCATGGATTGTACTCAAAAAATCAATTTTTCACCTTTTGTCACACTACTCATTCTGTCATTTCACAATGAAAGTCTGGGTGTGTACACGGTTGGTTAGCGCTGCATGGTTTGCTTAGATCAATGCTGATTCTTACCTTATTGAAAAGTACACATTTTAGCTTCAGTGCTGTAATAGTGAAGAACAATCAGGGCCTATTCAGGGCTGAAGGACACCCTCCCTCAGTCAACATTTGGCTCTCAAATCCATAGCCGGCACCGGCTCTCTGGCCCCCGGAATGCATCAGTTACTTTCAATGCTCAGATATTCATTTACAGAGTTGTTGTGAGGCCATTTTGTGAGATGCTATATGGTGAATGTTCACATTAGGACATATTTCATACTCTCTGAGGCTGCAATTGGACAAATGAGGCATAGAAATAAAGCAAAGCGGCATAGAAATGCAGCACGATTTGATACGTGTGTATTGCCCCATAGCACACGTGTTCAGAAGTGTGTGTGAGAGAGCTGCTGATGTAATTCGAGCTCAGGAAGGTGAGCAATTGCAGGCAGAGCACTAGTAACCACACACTGAAACTCACCGCAATCCATCAACCAATTGCCCATGCAAATTTGATACGAGCCCGGCAAAGACAGGTCTGTTGATTACACAAGCACACATGCCACTCTCAAGGTGCTCAGGCAAGATTCTTTAATAGTTAGTGCACTAAATTCTGCATAAGCATGCAATCAGCATTCTAGTCATTCTATTTCCAAATGTGTTCAGGACATCCTGTGATTTTAGCAATTTTTAAAACCTATTGGTTTCAATGTTTTAAGAGTTCTCTTTATGTAATTAAACTTTAAGTGATGTTGAATGCCTGTTACAGTTTCTAAAGAAATAGTTATATTAGAGTTAAATTATATGCATTGTATTTATTTATTTAGTGTTTTATTTTCTCCTGTGGAATACAAAAGGAGATATTTCAAATGGTTTTCATGCAGTTCTTTTGAAAATATTCCCTCTGTGTTGCATCGAAAACAGTAGCATACATGTATGAAGTTATGAGGGTGAAACACTGCTGCATGGTTAATGGTTCATTTGAAATGTATTTAATATCATGTGAAAAATCATGCTTGGAATCATCCTAACCTTTCGGCACCCCTGCAAATCCTACACATATACTCACAGAAGTAAAACTTCATTCTTCATTATGGGTTCAAATTATGCAGCGCATGAAATGTTTTGAAATGTTAAAAGTGATTGTTGTGTACAGAATACTTAATGTTATGAACTGTTAGGTCCTGACAACCAATAGTTTGTTGCAAACTATTATAATTATAAAAGACTGTTCTGTCACCAAGGTCCCTCCCTTCCCCACTCTATGCCCATGTAATTTATGAACATTAAAATAAAAAAAAATAATAAGCCTTTAAAAATAAGAAACAGCAGTTGTTGTTGTTTTTTTAGAACTCTGTGACCATAACCAAATTTAACATATTACATATTAGACATTACTATACTTTTAGGCATAACATAATGTGCATTTTATATTGTGCACTTTACACAATGCATGTCAAGTTTTGGCAAACTGCACTGAGCTCAGTGAATCTTTGCATCATGTAACATTAGTAGTGCAGCAACCCTATTTAAACCCAGGAACAGGTGTTTCCACCTTGTCTGACCTCTCAAACAAGTACAGTTCCCTCCGAATTGGCCCTAAACAGTGACACCTGCAGTGACCACGTCTGTTTTTGACTGACCCTGTCTGTCCTCAGGCTCTTTGATAAAACAGGAGGAATGCAGACGATCCAGTTTCCGACCCATCACTTTTTCTCATCCTTTTTCCACATTGCTGCTTCTAGAAATTCATGGAGAAATGAAACACTGATAAATATAACTGGTTGGTTTGGTACTTCATGTGAGGCATCTGATGGAAACTGATTTGTGATTTGTGCTCTGATTTGAGATACGCTTCAGACAAAACAAAAACAGCTTACAGGTTAGGTGGGATTTACAAATTTTCATTTGTAAGTTAGTCTGCTTTAATATCATCACTATACATGGGCATGTTACAATATGCACTAATGTCTTATGTAATGTCTGTGTGGGAGCTATGGAATTATGTTATCATGACTGAGAGAGTGAAGTAATAAAATATATTTATTTCTGCAAGCCAAAAATCACATGCTTATGTTGTTTATAGTCAATTCAATTGAAATAATTAGTGTAAAATTAATAATGCAGTATTTAAACCTGAATTAATTTAGCGTGCGACTAGTCAACTGCAATGAAATTGATAAAGTAAACAAATAGGCCATGAACAAGCTTGGGTTTGTTCTCCTAGCCTGTTGTCTATATTTGGACGAGAAGATGATGTACAAAACCAGCTAATAAACCGACTTGAGAGTCCTGCTGAGACCATTTATTAGCATGATATTTTGGTTCATAAATCAAACAGGGTTCTCATCACAAAACAAGTTCGTTTTCATACTGAGCAAAGAAATAAATTGATGGGTATACAGAAAAGCAACGCCTCCATGTTATACACCTCTCAGGTAAGCCACGCCTACCTGCTCTGTGATTGGAGAAGGCGCTGTTCTCTTCGCTCTGAATGGCTAACGCAGCTGTCACTCAGATACTACGTTTTCACAATGTAATACTTTACAACAGGTAAGGCTACCTGAGTGACATAGGGAGGGTTTTGGATACACCGCGCGTCTGGATGTAACGACAAGGACGTTTAACAATAATTCCGTATATGTGTATTCTTAAAAAATAAGATTAAAATATAATTTTCGATATTTGCATATAGAAATGGCAAGTGTAGGACTGGCCGTTGGCGCTCCGATCACAGAAGAGAGGGCGGTTTTCACGCAGCTGAAACCCGTGCGGATGTGCAGCGCGGATGGGCCGGAGGACACGTCTGTGTTTGAGGACGTCAAACCCCCGGTAAAACTAGCAACAAACGCAGTCGAAATGGCTCAGGTATGGCAGGCGCTCTGTGGCGTCTGACTTAAACTGGGAAACAAAAATATTTTTGTCTAAACCTCACGAAAGTATAATACAACAGATGCACTTTTAAGAGAAAGCACTTGCTCAGCAACAAAAAAATGGTCTTCTTGAACGGCATTCTGTAATGCCTGTGTCTTTCTTGACGTGTAAAGTATTGTTTATCTTTTTTTTCTTCTAAATATTACAGGTATTTGTATCAGTATTAGCTCTCGTTTGAGGTGTGCATGTTACATCTTCACATAAGGGTCAACTTAACTAAATATTTACTAATTTAGCATGATTTGTATGAATAATTGCTTATGCAATGTATTATTAGTAGGAGTATTATTATTGTTATTACTATTAACATCAAAAGACCAAAACCAATGTATCTACATAGTATGTTAGGATCTATGAAGTGTTTTGTTTTTTCGTTTTTTTTACATTTCAGTCATTGAAATCAGAATCCAAATTAAATTATTTCTTAATTTTTGTTTTAAGTAAATGTGTTTGAAACAAATTAGTTTTTTTATTCTATGCTGCAACACATTTATCTTTCAATTTGCATGTCAGTTTCCCAATAATATATATAATATAATATAATATAACAATAATACTGTTACAATAGTACTGACTTCATACTGTTCTCTACATAGTATAGTTTATATTTGACTCTTACTAATAATAAATAATAATAGACAAATGCTGAATAATAGACAAATGCTCAGCAACTTCAATGCACGGTTTGAAAATCATAGTGATATTAAACACTGTGATATATTATTCAAAAGTTAAAGATTTAATTTGCCCCAAGAGAACATTCAGGTTTAAACTGTATTTATTAATTGAGATTTCTTTATAGTTTGTTCTTTTTGCCTTTGGTCAGACTGCCTTTAAACTTTACAAATATCTTCTATACATTTCTTTGATGTTTTATTTTGTTTTCTGTTTTAATGATCATGTGTAAGTCTACAATGGCTACTGAAAAAAGTTTGTTCTAAAATGTGAATCGAATGTACTGTGTCGGATCATATGGCATCCGAACTAGAACACCAGCAGTTTATGACTGGCTGAGCCAATGACTGATGACCTCATTGCACTCCTTCAAAAATTCGAATGGCCACAGGGAACATGTAGATTGTTGGCTACACTGAAGAAAACAGTGTGAGCCTTGATAGGTCTCTGTTCTCTTGTTTTTGGTTAGTGACGAGAAGCACATGTCTGACCTCATGACCCCCGGTACTTGTTGGGAAAAGTACTTGCTATTAAAGGAGTCATAGTCTAAATTAAACTAGATTGCTAAAATAATCCGAAACCAAGTCATGATTATAATTAAACATAATCATAATTACATGATTGATTTGGTGCATCTAATCATAATATATGGCTGAGTCACATCGTTTTGCAGTGTCATGCTCCTGTATTGCAGTAACTTACTTTAATTTTCTATTAGTAGTCATGGTTAGTAGTCATATTCACTGCTGTAAAGAGCAGTCAAGATGGTTCCTTCAGTAGTCATGGTCCTGGAAAGCCAAAACAACTGTTATCTATTTCCCCCAAAGCCATAAAACATCATTTTCGTCTCAAAGGTTTTGTTTTCTCTTGCTGCTGCCCTCGGATGATTTGTGCTGTTATGGCTCCAGTAAACAGACAAGAAGCCTAACAGTCTGGTTTTATGGGGATCTGTGGACGAATCTCCATCTTTTTGAATTCCTTTTAGGCCATAAAAGAATGGAAGACCTTTTGTGTTGAAATTAGGAAAAAAGTCCAGGGATTCTTGAAATCAGCTGTGAAATCACTGTGTTTCGGAAGATAAATATCATGCCTTTTCCATGCTTCTGAGCATTATTTGCTCCTTACCAAATAAAAAATATATTTAGCATTTTAATGCATTCTTAAAGGCATTTTTCAGCAAAATAAAACAAAATTAAAAGCATATTCCCATGTCATAATGTGAAATAGAAAATAAGATTTATTAAATTATGTCTTAATGTTATTTGACTTGGATTATATGGACAAAACAATCTTTATATTTTAAAACTTTAGATTTTTTATTTTTTTTTATAAAGATAAACTGGTGGAATGATCTTCCCATCACTATTCGAAATACCAACTCCCTTACTTTCAAACGACTGCTGAAAACCCATCTCTTTCAACACTATTTGACATCATAAAAAAAAAAAAAAATCTTAACCCTACTCATTCTTTCCCTTTCTAGCCTGCACTTATCTGAACATTGCCTGAGGTTCCTAAGTTGTTTTTTGCCTCTTTAGGACTAATTGCTTGCTGTTTTCCTCACCTATAAGTCGCTTTGGATAAAAGCGTCTGCTAAATGAATAAATGTAAATGTAAGGTAAATTCATAAGTACTTTTGGGTGAATTATCCCTTTAAAGAAGTAATTTGATTTCCAGAATATTTTGAAAGTAAGCCATATTTTTAACGTACGTCGACACTGAGCAACACGGAAACCTCCTGCTTATTTATCTCAAAGATTATTTTTATGCCTAACTCGGCTCCCAGCCGTTATCGGCCCCTAAAATACATAACTTAGGAGTTGTAAATGTTCTCCAATCATTAACTCAGTTCTTGGGCCAGGGTTCAGCTGCTGTTCATTCTCCTCACACAAACCCAGTGAACAGAACCGGGTCTCTAAGGCCACCGGAAGCTGTAGCCAAGGGCACTTGCCTCTCTGCCAGTACCACACAACACAAGGCCTGTTTGTGCCCAGGACTAAGGGCAAGGGTGGTACGTTTGCCAGGTCTGGAGATAAACCGAAAGCTATTTTCCATTAATTACCTGGTTTTAACTTTCCAAAGCTGGCCCCGATGGGGATGAAGTAGGAATTGTTGACATTAACACTGTGAGAGTACAATTGTCTGTAAAAAAAATGGCTCATCCACAGCGATATGAAAAGCTGCAGAAGCGTCAGCATTCATTGTACATTCCCCGAGAGTACATGACCTCACATGTTAGGGTATGACTTACCTGAAAGGATGAAGATATTTGTACATGAAACCACATCAGTGGGTTGTCAAGGAAATGCATTTTGACAATACGTGCCTTATTGTTGACATAGCTGCCACTTCAGACAGCTGGACATTACAGTGCTTTTGAAATGTTTATTGTCAAATATTATGACTGTAATAAGGTCAACAATAAAGGCAGCTGTGTGTTTTAAGTGGGGTCCAAATGTCTGCAACGACATTCAAGTTCTTAAAAAAGAGAACTTATGTTCTTATAATGTTTCAAATATTTTAGTAATTAAAAAAAGATTAGAATTACGTGCTCACATGTATTCAAGGTGGGAATTCCAAATGTTGTTTATTTTACTTAATAGTTACACCACAAGTCATTTAATTGAATCTTTACTTGAAAATGATGTATATATAATTATATGAAACAAGAATCAAGTAACCATCATGAATGCATCTAAGAGTGCAGCACATGTAGCTTGAGCACTGCTGTATTTCAAGCAATATGACAACATACCAAATTCACTCTAAAAATCATAAATGTATTTTTGTATAAAATAATATAAATAATTTTACACGTAATATGCGTCTTAAAAGCTTTTTCTAAATATAAGCATTTTCACTAGTGGTCTCTGGCTTTATTTTGGTTAGCACATGCTGTAGTTTTGAACGTTTTGTTCAAGACAGGTATTTAGGCTGTTCAGGTTTTTGCATGTGCTAACCATTTCATCATCACACATTTGACTTGCCAATTGACTGGTTTGGTAAATCTGGTTCTTCATTATCGCACAAATGCCCTCATTTATCAGTCTCAGGAGTTTACAGCACCGTTGCACCTGAATGGATCTCCAGGGTGCACTCGTTTTTAGAGTTCTATTTTTGTTCATTGTTTGTGCACATATCTCCTCTTGCTATCACATGTCACTGTTTTGGTTTTGCTTTGTGCTCCAATCCTTCATGGCCGCCACACCTATGAGGTTTCTGTTTACTCTGTGCTGCATTGGAGCACTGTGCACAAGTGCTCTGTTGAACTTGCCTTTGTGATTTCCCTCTGCTTGTACCTGGCGCTGCAATCACAATCAATTGTGAAAGACAATAACATAGTGTATGCTTGCCAGATCTCTTTTTTTTTTTTTTTTTAAAAACAATCTTTTAAACAGCTGTGGTGAAGCAGAAAAAGTCAGTCAGTTTGACGGAAGCTAATACAATTACCAAGACGCGCGCAAAAACCTATCAACATTGAATGAATGCGATCGAAAATAAAAACATTCAATGAACTTAATTAAACTGAGAAATACTATTCTATGCAATTAAATTAATGCATAATTTGGATTTTGGTTGTGGTCTTGTTTTGCTACTTAAAATTCTTTAGTTATGCCTACTAGATGCAAAGAAAAACACTAATAAGTGGATGTTAAATTGGGATAAAATAATCAATTGAATTAACAGGAGCGATGCACACTATAGTGTTTAAAGGTACTGCACTTTGCCTCTTTGTAGATGTATTTTAATCATCTTCTGTTTTTTTCAGACACGGATGGAGATGGAGAAATATTTGCCCCAGATCACACCACTGGTTGCCCCAAACTTTACGGATAAGAAGTACCGTCGGGACAGCGCCTCAGTGGTGGATGAGTATTTTGCAGATGAGAAGCCAATCCCTTACAGTCTCAACATCAATGTTATCCTGCCTAATACCACACACCTTCGCACAGGGCTTTATCGTCCAAACAAACCTCAGGTGCATCAGATCAAAACTGAGCCAGGAGTGGACGAACCCTGTAGCATTCAGACACTGCCCGAATTCACCTCCGTCTTCAGCGTGCCCCAGACGGTGAACAGCCTCTTTATCAAACCTGACATAAACGTCACAGACGAGCTCCACATCGGCCCTCAGCAGCCGGCGGTCTACCAGATGCCCGTCAGCAGTAGCGACCTTACCACAATGACCTTCTCCCAGAGTCAATCGATGAATGGAATCGGTGCATCCAGCAGGACCATGCTCAACCTGAATACAGTGGCCTTGACAACACAATCTGGTGAATTTGTCATGCCCGAGCCGTTCTACACTTCACCCCAGCCGCACAGTTTGCCTCCATCGCCCCCCAACTCCCAGCCCGGCAGTCCTGAGAACCAGGCAGAGCTCATTACCTCTGTCCCCCCTCCCCCGCCGTACCAGGCTAGAATCGGAATGAAGGTTGGACAGATGACCCCTCACTCCATGCTAATGGCCCACGGTCAGGGCGTCCTCACGGGACCCAGATACAACCGACGGAACAACCCTGAGCTGGAGAAGAGAAGGATTCATCATTGTGACTTCCCAGGTTAGTGTGCCATTCCAGTAAATCATTTTGGATTACATGTGCCATGCCATCCTGAAGATGAGCAGAGATTATCAGGGACATTTGTAAGCTAACATCTGGGCACTTTTTCTCTGTACCAGGATGCACCAAAGTTTACACAAAGAGCTCTCACTTGAAAGCACATCAAAGGACTCACACAGGTAAGAAATCCAATCAAACACTAACATAGACACCCAAAAGCAAAAATTATTATATTGTTTATTAACCCTAATGTCATCCCAACTCTGTATGATATTATTTCGTCTGCTAAACGCTGAGAAAAGGGTTAATTGAAGAACTTTTCCATGCAATCACAAAGAATGGAGACTTCAAGTTTCATAAAGACTTTGCTCAAGACTTATTTTTTAATATTAAACTTTAAAGCTCATAGGAGCTTAGTCTGGCCAAGCTATCTTACTACCCGCCTTCTGGGAGGTGGGCTTAACCTGCGTCCATCAGATGCCTATGTATACTACTGGACGAATCTACAACCAATCAGACCACTCATTCTGATGATGTATGTGTAGCGACGAAACCTGGAAGGAGCTCTTTTCTCATTGGTTCCCACTTTATTGGGAACAGAAATGCTCTAAAACGGCAGCTTTGCCAGACTAACTTTGCTGGCTAAATTAAATGTAGTATCACAGGAAGTATGGGCGGGCCCAGGCTACATGGCTGCATCAACAAATGCCTTTTTATATCAGTTTTGGATTTGTTAATACTATTGGGTACCTGAAACTACTTAATAAAAACACAGCTATTTGTACCTATATCAATGTAATAAAAAATGTGCCCATGCTTATGTATTGAATCTATGTTTTAGTGCCACTCAGTGGACATTTCTGTTTGAAATTGTGGCAGAACATGCAGTAAGGTACATAAAACCGTATTGCACAAAAGGTACCACAAAAAGGTACATATTTTTATGAGACCAGTTTTGTGAAAGGGCATCTAATATGCGTATTGTTTGAACACAAATATGTGTTGGCAGTGTGTGTACACAACCATCTAATAGTTATAATGATAAAAATCTGTTTTTTTTTTTCAATCTGCATAAATCATAAGCAGTGCCTCAGAACAAGCAGTTTACAGAAAGGAGTCACATTTTACAAGCCCCACCCACAACTGTTGACGAACACATATTAGCAGAGACCCCGGCCCAGAGTGAGCCGCAAACAATCAGCCTCATGTTTCAAGTAAGAAATGTCTTCTTAGAAGAGCTACAGACGTTATTTAGTCAAAAGCAGTGAGTGCTTTTATGTTTTTTTTTTATTTTATTGTGTGGGTCATAGCATAGTACTGCACTGTATATTATGCTACTGAGAGAAATTCAAAGAGACATGCACAAAAACAGAACATTTCTGCTTCCACTCAAATTAGGCATTTTCAAAATAATAAAATAAATGTTCTGTTGAGTATTTTTAGCTGAAACTTCACAGACACGTTCGGGGGACATCTGAGATTTGTATTAAAATTAGTAAAAAAGGAGGAAATAATAGGTTGCCCGTTTAACTTATGCACAAACACTTTGAAAAAAATAGCACTGTTTTTACCCCATGCGTTCACCAGAATAAAACTGTCAGTTGTAGTGCAAAATATTAATACAAAGATTCAAGTTGCTGTACCCAGGGAAGCCTGTGGCTTTTTTTTTTCCTAGATAATAAATAACTTGTGTCTCAGAGCGCACAGGCAAAACACAATAACAAATGCTGTCATGCTATCTTGCGTTTTGGATGCCTGGGTATGCAATCTCGTGAGAAAGTTATGGAAGGTGATCATATCAAATCACTTTAATGACAAACTTTGCACTTTGATGATAATATGACAAACTTGGCACATTTTTAGAATTAATGGGCATCTTGTTGTTTCCGTTTTTTTTGTTATGTGATATTTAAAAATCACCCCACCCCTCACATATAAATAAAAGAGGTGGATGAAAACATAGCTAATAGTAGTCCCTGTGAACCGTTACCATCGACGTAACTTCCATTCCCCAAACGTTTCCTTATAGTGGAAAAGAAAGGTTAGAATATTAAAATTTTCAACATAAAAATATTGTTCTTTTAAGAGCTGTTCACTGAAAGGTTCTTTGGGGAACCAAGTGATTCTTCTACAGCATCGCTGCTTGACCCTCTTTTCGTTACCTTTATTTTTGAGGGCTGTCAAGCTCCGAAAAGCACACACACACATACAACCACAGTCATTACTACCTTTAATCCCCTTTGTAACCTTTTTTTCAAGAACATATATAGCTCTAAAAATATTGTCCTGACTATACACTTACAGTGACAATACTGCCTTTTAATGAGCAAGTACAGTTTCTGTATCAGTAAGAAAAATGTGAAAAAAAAAATATTTTTCCATAACATATTTCCAAAAAGTGCAAGACTTGATTTTTGACTTTTTGTCCTTGCAATATTGAATAGATGATGTTTTAAATAGAGGAAAATGAAAAAAGGCAATGTCTATAATAGAATAAAAGGAAAGATGTTTCTCTTCAAATGTTTATTCATCATAGCACATTACCTAATTTTTTTTTTTTACTATTTGCATTTACTTTTCAGTAGTAACAATCACTAACAAACTATTTAAAAAATATATTAGTAAACTGGATTAATTTTGACTTTAATCCAAACCTTCCTTCCTTTTGTAAACCGTGTCAATTCTTTGCCCAGCTTAAACCAGGTGGTTTGCTGGTTTAATCCTCACTATTACCACTGAAGATCCAGGATAGCTGTCAGATTGACCCTATATTACAAATCACAGCTCAAGCATCAAAATTAGCTGTTTTAGGCTTAGATTCCAGCTAACCACTTTAAGCTTGTTTAAGATGTCCTGATGTGGTTCAGCTAAATCCAGATCCCTCTTCTTAGGGTATCTCAGATTAGTTCCAGGATGACTGAGTGGTATTGTGTGGTGGATGCACTCTTAGTCAATGTTTATTAGCTTTTACCTATATCCCAATGTGGCAGAAACAATGGCAACAGAAAGAAAATAAATAAAGATTTCAAAATATAAACATCAAAATGTGGCTATATTCACTGCGTAGGAAGGAAATTACTAGGAAATGAAAAAAACAACTCAACTTGGATGCAGACAAAACATTAAATCATCAGTGCAGATCTCTGTTTCCATGTGCAGAATATTGTCTTGTGTTCCCGTCCAACTCACATGAGGCTCTCCCGTGTCAACATTCTGCAAAACATAATGAATTCTCCATATCCATCATTCTGGGGATTATGGGATACTTCGTTATCATAGATGGTGATAAGCATGGCTTTGGGCAGGATAAACCTCATAATGAGCTTTAAGCTTCATGCAATTAATTTTCTTTTCACAAGGGGAGAAAAATTCCACGCGTGGGGAACCGTGGCCTGTAATTAAATGTAGCCCCGGCGTTAACTCTTGGACTATCACAGGCCCTGCTGGATACATCCAATAGAATGACAGATACTAACACAATGAGTCTCGTAAGTCAAGTTATTTGTTCTGCATGATATATGCATTGTGGGTCTAAGAGATGTTGCGCATTGACGTCTCAGAGCTGCAAAGAATATTCTGGAAATGCCATGTTAGACTAGAGCATGCTGGGAAAACAGGCTTTGTACCTTGACTAATTTTGAAGAATGTGTTTTTCTTGTTTATTTATTTAAATAAAACATTACTTGACTCATTTTTAAGATGTATTTCTTAATTATTTCTTCTACATCACTTGACTAATTTGTAAGAATTTTTTCTTATTCATTTATTTATGAAGTCATGAAATTATTAGGATGTTGTAAAAAAAAACAACAACAACAGGTGTTGTAGATCTGGACTGGACTAATTTTTATTAAGATGTTTTTGCACCCACTGTATCTTCATGAATAAATTAATAAACCTATTTATTTATTTATTTAAATTATTAGAGTGTATAACACACACACACACAAATATCTTTATATATTTTTTGTATATCTCGGGAAGCTTATTGCATGCACACATTTTTTCATTATTTTTATGCATTTATTTGAAATAGATATTTTTTGCAACCATAAACATGTTTCTGCTTACTTCAATGCATCCTTGCTAATATATAATAATAAATATTATTATAACCATAGCTACACCATAATATTATTAATAATAAACTGCATAAAATATTAATAAAATATCAAATATGTTTCCTTTATTTCCTTTGGGTGTCTGTGATGCTGCAATGTGCTTGCAATCACCAGCTTTAATGTAATACCTGTAGACCTGTTACTGTCATTGACAAACCACCTGTCTGGCCTTGAATTTTTTCACGAGGAAATATGTTGAACATGTGCTCATTAAGACGGGTTTAATTTTCTGAAGGGATACCCGATTCCACAACATGCATTAGTTTGACCAACACTACTGTGAATGAGCTTCCTACTAGATGAGTTTACCATGTTGGATAGCCAGAATGCATCAGTCAGGTGCTCCAAAAAAATGACATGAAAGCTGCAAAGTGAGACAGGTGTGATCCATCATCGGTAGTTCAGCGTGTACAGCACTGGCTTTCATTTTAGACCTTTATTGCAGTGACTTGGATCTGATTTGCACAGATATTTCTTCCCGCTGTCCTTGATTCAGTTCTGTTCTTTCCCCTCAGGGTCTTTTCTTCTCTCTCCCCACATCTCTGTTTCTCTCACAGACATAACCTAGTGAGCTTCTTAGCTGCCTTTATAGGCAGATATCTTATAAGACAGCATCCCATTTGCCATGGAACCAGTGTTATGTTACTACCATGAATAGACTTTACTACCCCATACTGTCCATATGGCTGAAATGTACTTCCTTATGTTACAGTTATTTTTAACATCTTTAATACATCAAATTAAAGACAGGTTAAACATACTTAAAATAAAAAGCATTGTATATATATATATATTGTGATCCACGGCGCTAGAGAGCACGACACGGCAACAGTTTGGAGTGAACACAATGCCCCGAAGGGTGGATTTATTTACAATACAGTGAGTGCAGACAGTTTGGTGATGGTGATGGTGGTGACGATCGTGACGGTGCTCGGCGTGAGTATAACTCCTTTTAAATCCCTCCAGGTGGCTGTGATGAGTGCTCCAGTGATCCGCTCCGGCCCGGGCTTGTCGTTCACGGCGTATCTGGGGATAAAGCAAAGGTAAGTCACGCATTCAAGCAGAATGGAGATATTTCTCAGCACTTCCGTGTTTTGGTGTTCCCTTTATACCGGTCCCTCCGTGAGCAATTGGCCCAGGCAGATTGGTTCCAGGTGTGGATCCTGTGTTGCCAAGGCGACGCTGATCGGTGCCCGCTACAGTTCCAGCCTGCTCCGTGACTCCCAGTGTCTCAACCAGCCCCTGTGATCCTCCTGTGTATCCTCCAGCCTCTGTCCTCTTGTCTCCCCATGGAAAGTGGTGTGTGATCTGTGTCTCAGTGTGTGTCCTCTTCCTGTTCATCGTGCAGCCTCAGATCCTAAAGAAAAGAAGAGAAAAGAAAAGAAATACTTTAAGTTTCCTTATGGAAGATTCCTGAGTTTGAAGATTCCTTTGTAACTTACCTTTTCTGACTGCCTTTGTTACTATTGTTCCTGAAAATAAATATCATCAATGAACTTACCCATTGTGTCAGTCCGCTTCGTAACACACATATCATTAGATTAATCTTACTAATGAAATAAAGTTTATATGACATAATTAAAATGAGTACAGGTTACTTGTTGTAACCCATAAATAAGTTAATTGTATGAAAAAAAAGTAGTTAATACTAATACTTAATTTTTTTGTGTTTTTATTAAGAAATGTTACAGTGTTTATTATACTTAATCGCTTCAAGCCATTAATAGACTTTAAACACCAGAAGGACTCAAGTCCGCGAGCCTCTGCCTCTTCAGCCAGTAAACACCCACGAGTCGCAGTGTCAAACCACAGAAACCGCCCCCTTCTCACCGAATGGTGATGCAAAGCCAAGCTCAAGTTTAAGCTCAGCTTCAAGCAGTAAGACCCAAGATCCTTTCCTCTGCTTATGGCAAGCGTCTGACCTAAACTCAGTCTCCATTTAAGGTCACGACCCCCATAAATGTCCAGGACATGCAAGTATCAGATGTGACACTAGCTCTGTGGCCAGAAAGCTCAGCCAGCAGCCTGAAGCTTCTCAAAGCATCGAAGCAACAACATCCGAACTTGACACACGTCCCTAAACGCAGGCCAACACACCCAGGTGTGTCACCGACATTTGTGCGACAGAACAAGATTCCCATCGCA
>JAUCNO010000425.1:213638-250550 GCA_032353835.1 Enteromius viviparus
ATCTTTATCATTGTAGAGTGGTTGTGTACACACACTCCCAACACACATTTCAGTCCAAACAGCTTGAAAAAGTGCATATACCGCCGTATGACCCCTTTAATA
The DNA here is from genome assembly GCA_032353835.1 of Enteromius viviparus. Lineage (NCBI taxonomy): Eukaryota > Metazoa > Chordata > Actinopteri > Cypriniformes > Cyprinidae > Enteromius > Enteromius viviparus. The sequence goes on from JAUCNO010000425.1 coordinate 213,741, forward strand.
AAATGCATGTGATATGGCTGCCTATTAAAATGTTTTATTACAGTAAAAAAACTAAGAATTTTCCATAAATATTTGTGGCACTGTAACTGAGTGAGTGGTTGAAAGCTGTAGTTTATAACCAGTAGGTTACAGATTTAAACCATACAGAATGTGAGCTGTAAGTAAGAGACTTAACCCTTAAATTGCTCCATGAACGACAACAAAAAACAGTGTAGCGGTTTGACGGCATTTTTAGAATTACTGGGTGATATTTGATTATAGTACAAAAACAGAAAGAAAGAAGGACATCCATCAGCCGTGACATAATAATTGAATGAGTGGCTTGAGGCTGTCCGTTCAGTGAGGCACTAGTTATATCACATTCATGTGGTTTCTGAAGGCCAGAGTATTGGTCACACACTGGTCAGTGAATGAAAGCATGACCAGCCTTGTGTAAAAGGATAGCAGTGTGGATCTGACTGAGGTTTCAAAGGTCTGAGCTCCTCCCAGAGTATAAATTGAAAATATGGGACAAATTAACTGGAAAAATAAGACTTAATTTAAATATTTTTGTGTGTGTGATTTCAGCAGCGTATCTTCAGCACATACTTCATATATTTTGTATTTTCATAATTAAAGTGTAATATATTTTATACTATAATATTTTTCAATAACGACATTTACTGTTAACATCTCTCTGTCATTCAGCTTTTATATTTCTCCTGTGTATTCACATAAAGTGTTTGATGGTAAGGTTGTGTGGAATTTTGTTTTGTTATTCCCCATGCTCCTGCAGGATCACATTTCCTGTATTTATTTGCTTTTCTGAATGTGGAGGAGTAGATGTGGTAATGTTATGTGGGTTACCGGGAGAGGGGGACGTGTATGTGCAGACTGCATGCGAGGGCTGAGGGGTGCGTGCATTGTATGCATGCAAAGTTTCTGCACTGCATCTTTAATCAGATTTTGGTCATGTTTTTTACGTTTTAAAACATCTGTCTAAAATAATATTAATTTATACGGCAAGCAAAACTGTGATTACTGAATCACTCACTTAACCACACACACACACACACACTCACACACATGCATATCCAGATTTCTGTCATGAAGATAGTACAGTCCAATAGGTCAAACTCAATCTGACATAATGACATCATCACAAGGCAAAGCTGATTGGTTCCTTTTGTATCATTGACCAATGAGCTTGAACTTAACATATAAATACTTGGCTAGTGCTTCTTGTAGCAGTTGCAGATAGCTTCAGAAACCCTCCACCTTCCCCATCTCCATCTGTATAGATCTGCTATGCGGTGATTCATGTATGCCAGGGTTTCTCAAATCTTACCCTGGAGGTCCGATGCACTGCAGAGTTTAGCTCCAACCCTCATAAAACTGACCTACCTGTGTTTTCTAATGATCCTTAAGACACTGATTAGCATGCTCAGATGTGTTTGATTAGGGTTAGATCCAAACTCTGCAGTGCATCGGACCTCCAGGGTAAGATTTGAGGAACCCTGATGTATGCTATGTGGGGGTTGTTTCGTATATGTTACATGTGCAGTAGCAGTATATCTAACATGTTGCAGTTGTGTTGGCAGTACCAAGTCTCAGCACCTGCAACTTAATCAAGCAGATGAAAATTCTACACGGTAAAAAAAAAATCTGTAAAATTTACAGTTAGCTGTGATTTCCAGAATAAAACCGTGAAAAATACGGTAACAATATTTTTGTTTTACAGTTTTATGTTAAATTTACAGTTAAATACCACAATTTCTAATAATAAACTGTAATATCTGATATAATATTAATATACCAACCTATTAAAGTAGTGACATTTATTTTGTACCTTTGAAATACACTGATAAATACCAAATGCAGGCGGGGATCCGCCTCACATGATGAACCAAACTCATCACAAGTAGCTTTTAAATATTAACATATATAGAACGAGCTCCGTGTCATTTACACAAACACTAAACACCATTATGGTAAGAATTATTAAACTGAAATGTATAATAAACATTCATTTTAACATTACATGTAACATACAAACCTAATAAACATAACTGATACAAAAAAACATAGTTATTGTAAAGAAAAAACATCGAAATTTAAACAAAATGTAAAATGCAATGCAGAGAATTCTGGGAATGTCAGTTTATGGTGTTTTTCTGTAAATTTAACTGAAATTTACCATTAACCATGTAACAGGTTTTTACCATATAATTTTCACAGTTTTTTATTGTTAACATCACGGTAATTTTTTACAAAGTATATATCCCTCTCAAACTTCCTGTTTCTAAAGGAAATATGTCAACACGGGACAGGAAATTTGTGGTCTTTATAAAAAGGACATGGTTAGTTTAACTTGTAAGGCCTTTAACATTGTCATTGGATACAAGTTTCTTCATCTCAAGTTTGTTTCGGAATGGCCTTGTTTAATTAGTTCATTAGTTCCATGGAAGTTGGGCTTCTTATCTGGAATGTGTACCAAGCCAATCTTTTTTCCTCCCCTCAGGAACTGAGTCTGAACCAAGCCGTCCCGTGCAGGTAGCAGTTGCGTGGCCTTCCTCAGAGCATCCCTCGTCCTCAGTGTCTGCGCTGGTCTCGCCCTCCAAACCAGAGGAGGAACAGAAACAGAAACCTTTGGAACCATCAGACATCACACTCTCTCTGTCTCCAACAGACTCTGAGCCAGAGAGACCTGAGACAGAAGAGAAAGCAGAGGAAGCTGAAGCTGATGAAGAACTGGTAGTGAGTGGAATAAAAGATGAAAAGAAAGAAGAAGCAAAAGGAAACTTTGAGGAAGAGACTAATGAAATGGGTACAGAGGAGTGTGTGAGAGAGCAGATGTTAGAGAGGGATGTAGAGGAGAGTGTCGTCCTGAGTGAGAAAGAGAGGCAGAATGAGGAACTGAATGAGAAAGATAACTGCTCTGCCTCCAGCATCTCATCTGCCAGCAGCACTCTGGAGAGAGAAGAACGTGAGGAGAAACACGTCAGTGATAGTGACTCTGGTGAGAACAATTCACCACTGGGTTCACAGTAAACATTTCTCTTTGCCAAGTATTTTTTATCCACCATGAAACTATTTTATTTTATTTATTGATTTACTTTTGTGTGTTTTGGTCCTCCAAAAACATTATAATGACTTTTTCTACTAATAATTACCTAGAAATACACTAATAATCTACTGAGAGGAAGGTAAAGTGTGTTATGTATATGTTATATGTTGATATTTAGTTGCAAAGTTACTTTTATTTGGCAGAATGTCTAAAGTGGACTATAAAATAAAATGTAACAAATTGTCCTTATGTAGATGCATCTACATCTAAAAGTGCACCTGTCATAAGGTGTAGACAAATGGTGACTTTATCCTCACATTTTTTATTTTGTGCCTTTATTTTGCAAGGATTATTTCACATATGTGGGAAATGATGGAGTTCTGGAAGAAAATCATCCTAGAAGAGTCACAGATATTTTTTATTATACACATGTCTTTTATTTGAAGCATGCACACTTGCATCAGCAAGAATCAGATAGACAGAGTTATTAGAATTTTATTTAAGTGATGTATTCTGTTGAGGTTCATACATTTTACCAGCCAACTGGCGTTTTATCACATTAGTTTGCCAAGCATCAAAAGATATATTTGTTTTTAAAATAATAGTAATGCAAACAACTGTTTCATAGTCAAAAAGAAATATTTATGGCTAGTTATGTTCCCAGATTAAGGTTATTTTTCTAGTGTAAATGGTTATCCATCATTTGCAGATAAAATTGTAATCTAACTTTTTTTTCTGTTTTTTTTGTAAATATGTCTAAAAATTGTACCTTTTGTTAAAACTTGTTCTGAATTTGTATTCTTAGGCCAGTGGACAGACTGTATGAATACATCGGATGGGAACGATCAGTGCAACAAAGTTCTTCACAGCAAACGCTTCATGCTGGACATGCTTTATGCACAAAACAAGAAGGCAGAGGAAGATGAGAAGGAAAAGGAGAATGAGAAAGAGTGTTCAGATCAGGACTCTTCTGTTACCAGCCTTGTTTGTCGCATCTCCACTCTGGAGGTACATCGGCAAGCTTGTGATGACAACATGAAGAAACTGGATGTGGAGCATCTGGAAAACCAGGGTAGCGTACGGGCTGTGGCTGAGAAATTTCGTGATTTGGTGAAAGGACTGGTATTGCCTCATGAGGTGGAGCATTCTGGGAAGGAAAAGCAGCAAGCACAGGAAAAACCTCTGCCGGCTCCTTTACCAACACCCCCTAAAAAGGAGTCAGACCACATATGGGACCAGCTGATGGCCACACCACGGGAGCTACGTATCAAAGAGCTGGACTTCACGGACTTGGGAGAGGAGGATGATGTAGACATTTTGGATGTTGGGAATGTGATCGGGTCAAGTGACCTCACGCCACCTCCTCCCCCACCTCCCTGCTTGCCCAGCCTTCCACCCCCGCCACCTTTATTTGGATGCCCTCCGCCTCCCCCTATCCCTGGCATGATGATGCCCCCTCCACCACCATTTTTGGCCTCAGTACCTCCCCCACATCTTGGATCTCCTCAGCTTAGTCAAGGAGAGCCCCTGCTCTTCCAGAAGAAGAAGAAGACAATCCGGCTGTTTTGGAATGAGATCAGACCTATAGACTGGCAGTACAGCAACCACAAGAGATGCAGGGAGTCACTGTGGTCCAAACTTGATCCGGTCAAACTGGACATAGCCAAGTTGGAAAACCTCTTTGAGACGAAATCAAAGGAGCTCCCAGTTACAAAGGTACTGTTAAATTACCTCTTTTCACTATCTCTTCCAAATTCAGGTCTGCTTTTTTGTTGTTTAAATCCTGAAAATTATTTGTTTACCTAAAACTGCACAATTTTTTTTTGCATCAGTGTTGTCAGTTAATTGCAGATCCAGAGTTTTAAGTATAGAGTAGGGTTGCACCAGCCATTTGGATGGTATTAATTAAAATGGGATGTATAAGTCACACTACAGTCACAGTAACGTCTTGGTTAAGTATTGTAACCCTTGTTCCCTGAAGAAGGGAACGGAGACGTCACGTTGGTGATCGACTAATAGGAATCTCGCTTCCAGATGCCAAAGCAACTCTGCGTGTATGCAACCACACCAATGATTTTCATTGGCATACACTGATTAAGATCCGCTAAACCAAATCGCTTTGCGAGAATAAGTAGGTCAGCTGATCTAGCGTTCATTAGGTCTTCGCTTGAGCTGGTGTTACAGCCCCTAGCGGCGGTACAGCCCCTATGGCGACGGGACGTGACGTCTCCTTTCCCTTCTTCAGGGAATGAGGGTTAAAATACGTAAACGAGACGTTCCCATTCAGTCAGTCACTCTGACGTCACGTCGGTGACCGATGAATAGGGATCCCTACCAAAGCGCTATAGAGACGGTCCCTTCCAGCCCCATGTGAGAGTCACCAACCCCCTGTGTTTGGTCTGTAGAAAGGTAGACTCTGCACATAGACCAGTACCGCACTATGGACACTGGGCCGTCCCAAGGGAATGTGCGGAATCTGTTCTCTTCAGATTAAAACCCAGCTAGAACAATGCATATGGAAATAGGAGAAGATTGAACCCTCAACTGGGGAAGGTAATTCTACCTGTACCACCTGAGATCCTCTTGGTAACACTCAGGGGCTTCCAGCCCTCTAGCGGTTCTCAAGGATGCTTCGCCTCTAGGGCCTAGCGTCAGATGCTCTGCAAAATCCGACAGCCGAGGGGATCGGAGGACTTACAGTATCTACTGATAAGGATTACTGGAGAGTATATACCAAGCCGACCGAACAGGTCCTACTCCGGCTCTTCAGATCTGTTAGAGGTAAGAACGGTTCAAGACGTAAGCTATAGAACCTAGCGAACGTGTTAGGGGTCGCCCAACCTGCAGCTTTACAAATGTCAACAAGCGAGGCGCCTCATGCCAACGCCCAGGACGATGCTACACTTCTGGTTGAGTGAGCGTGTACACTAAGGGGTCAGGGTGCACCCTAAGCCTGGTATGCCAGGGTGATGGCATCCACTATCCAGTGGGCCATCCTCTGCTTAGAGACGGCATTCGCCTCTGCTGACCTCCATGACAAACGAAGAGCTGGTCTAAGGTCCTGAAGCTTCGTGTCCAATCTACGTAACACCGTAGTGCCCGGACGGGACACAGCGACAGTAAGGTTGGGTTTGCCTCCTCCGAGGGCAGTGCAAGGAGGTTCACTACTGGTCTCTGAAGGGAGTGGTAGGAACCTTGGGCACGTAGCCAGGCCGTGGCCTCAGTGTTACCTGGGAATCCTCGGGCCCGAACTCGAGGCACGAATCGTCGACCGAATATGCCTGAAGGTCACCTACTCTCTTGATGGAGGCCAATGCGAGCAGGAGGAGCGTTTTCATTGATAAAAACCTCAACTCGACTGCTGGTAAAGGCTCAAACAGATCCTCTCTCAATGCTCTGAGCACAAGAGAGAGATCCCAAGAGGGTATAGTAGAGGGCCGAGGAGGATTTATCCTCCTAGCCCCCCTAAGGAACCTGATGATCAGATTATGCTTACCCAGAGACCTGTCATTGACGAGTTCGTGGTTTGCAGCGATAGCAGCCACAAAGACTTTAAGAGTGGAGGGAGACAGCCTTCGCTCCAACCCTTGCTGCAGAGAGAGAAGCACGGATCCAATCGGGCATGTTCGGGGGTCTTCTCTTTGAGAAGAACACCACTCAACGAACAGGTTCCACTTCAACGCGTAGGCAGCTTTTGTAAAAGGCTCTCTCGCAGAAGAAATAGTATCCCTTGAGGGATAGTTGAGAACCTCCGCTTCCCGTCCAGGGTCCAGACATGGATTCTCCACAATGGGCGCAGGTGCCAAAGGGTGCCCAGTCTCTGAGTCAGTAGATCCTTCCTCAGAGGAATCGGCCAAGGAGGGGCTGTCACGAGGAGCATGAGTTTGGGGAACCAAGTCCTGGTGGGCCAATAAGGGGCTACCAGCAGGACCTGCACCTCGTCTTCCCTGACCTTGCACAGGAACTGTATTAAAAGGCTCACTGGGGGGAAAGCATATTTGCACAGCCCCTAAGGCCAGCTGTGAGCTAGGGCGTCTCTGCCTAAGGTTCCCTTGGTCAGAGCATAAAACAACTGGCAATGGGAGGTCTCTGGGGAGGCAAACAGGTCTACCTGTGCCGCGCCGAACTTCTACCAAATCAACTGGATAGAGTCTCCATTCTCCAGGGAGCACTTGGGCTCGAGACAGCTTGTCAGACGATCTGAGTCCTATCTAGGCATCTAAGAACCGAACAAGAGGCACCATCGCAACCACCGGGGTGCCGGGGTCCCAGTCTGCTATTTTGGTGGTGGGGACAGCTCGGCAACGTCTCCACCGCGTCGCCGAAGAGGCCTAATCTTGTCTGCATCACTCATGTCCACCAAACACAGCCAAAATGGCACTGCTGGACCACCGTTGTGGACATCGCACAACCCAGGGCACGCGTCGTAACCTTCGCCGCACGAAGCACAAGGTCCGTCGTGGCACAAGCTCGGAAGAACCTGTGGATCAGGGCCACCCTCGTGGAGAGCTTCAGTGCCTTGGCCTGATGCACCTGCAACAACGCCACAGCGTGTACGGAAGACGCATCCTCTCCTCATGGCTTTATAAGCATAAATCATCGACGAATGCCTACAGGCCTGGGAGGGGAGCGACGGGTTACCCTGCCAGGAGGTAGAAACCTGCGGATACAGTTGCCTCCAATAGACCTCTCAACCTGGGGGACCCCCATGTAGCCCCTCGCTACACCACCGTCAAGGGTGCGTTAAAAATTTTTGACACTCAACAAAGATCTGTCTGACAACAATCAAAGATCTGATCTGATCATCATCAGTCTGTCTGGAATGACATGAAGAAACAGAACAAACTGAGACAGACTCAATTCAGAAGAACTGTGCCAACTTCTCCAAGATGCTTCATAAAAACCTACCCAGAAAGCTACGCTGAATCAGTGACTGTAAGTGTGTGTTGTAAAATATTTTGCAACTGACTGTTGAAATGTGGGTCATATGATGCAATTTCTAATTTTTGTGTTACAAGCCCTTGGTGCATAAAGAGGATCTGTAAAGTTTCAATGACTAAAGTCTCAAAGCCAAAGAGATATTGTTTATAAAAGTTATGACTTCTTTAAACACACCCCCACTTTGCTACATCACAGAGTGGGGGCGTGTTTTCAACAAATGTTTAAATAATGAAAGAAGGTGGAGCTATTATTCTCGCTGTAGAAGTGCCATTGTGAAAAAGAAACTACTTTGTGCTTCCAAAAGAGGAGCTAACTAGAAATCAGTGATCGAGTTGTATTCAGAACACTGTTCCAGAACAGTTGTTCAGCACATTTACAGAGGACTGATTCGTGGACCTGACAGAGAAGTCAAGACTATAAAGAGGAGCAATTGTACCTCTGCAAGAACAGTCTGGCGCTTCTGACTCACAACCTTTAAATAAGTAACATTTTCTTATTAAAACAACCTGCTACTTACTATTTAAACATAAGTTAGGAATAAAACGAATAAAAAGACTGACTAAGTCATGATAATCAGTCATGATAATCAGTAATTATCTGTAATGTGTTTTATTGTTTTGGTGTCATAGCCATATTCCGCCAATAACAGTCCACTGGAAAGCTGGCCAATCAGAGCACACCTCGCTTTTGTTACTTCTGACTGCATGCTGCTTCCTGTTTCAGGATGCGGGGCTTAGGGGAGTAACAATAATATACAGTATGTGGAAAATAATGCTGTTAACCCACAAAAACACATTGCATTACACCAAATGCACAAAACAATGTTGTGACCCCTTTAAAATTTCATTATATGACCCCTTTAATTTTAGATTCAGGTTTAGTGTTACGTAGCTATAATAAACCTGTAGCTGTGCATCAGCAGCTCCTCTGTTATTACGAATCGAGCAGATGTGTTTCTCAATGTTTCTCATTCCCCCAGAATTTTCATTCATGGATCAACTCGCCCTATAAAGTAATTAAATATTCCTCAGTGTCACTTGAGTGTTAAAGTTCATCACTACTAAGGTTGTTAAGGGCTTTCAGAGGTCATCTTGTCCACCTTCTTTCATCTTTCACTCTGGCTTGTCCTTCTGTCTGCGCTCGTTCCCCTCCTCTTCCCCACCTCCTCCCACTCGTGTTCACAGTAAAGGACACAATGTTCTTTTCGCTTGTTTGGGGAAACTGCAGAAGTAAATAAATTAGAGGAGTGGAGGATGCCGTCATGATGGCTGACTCCAGGTTTTGGTGGAGGAAAATAAACATGATGCTCATGTGAGGTTAGGCCAGCTATTCTCAAACAGTCTGCTCTATCTAAAACAGTTAGCACACCAGCAGACTGAGAGAGAACGAAAGAAAATTAGAACAGTGACCTAATGCGGAGCTTTATCTGATGTGGGCTTATTATAGACCATAAAAGAAATGTTCCCTTCAAACAGGTGCTTGCCCTTCTGTGTCAGGGAACAGACAACCTGACCAAGTGTGTGTGAGTGTGTGTGTGTGATCAGCTCTGGGTCTGGCTGATCCCGTAACGGTTTGCAGAATTGATGAGAACATTCAGAATTATAACTGCAATTTTTAACTGCAAAATTTAAATTACTGAGACTGATGCATCTTATGAAATGGGCTCACACACATTTGATCAATAAATCTCCATTACTGGATATTACATAGATGTTTGTAAAAACTGTAGAACATTGTAGAGCACATTCATAAAAAACAATAATTACTGTACATACACTTAGAGCTAAACATAATTGTATAAATGCATTGTAAGAATAAATATGAATCATTTTAAAATCAGGAAATAAAGTCCAGCTCTTAATAAGTTAAATATGTTTAAATATGTAAAAAAGGTTACATTATTTTTTTATTATTATTATAGTTTTTAAATTGTTTTAAATTGTTGTCATTATTGTTATATTTTTATATTTATTTATTTGTTTTATATTTATTTATATGTTGTATATATGCACATATTTTAATTTAATTTATTTCAAGGCAGTATTCTGACATTATTTTAGGTTTTGTTGCATTATTCTCATTTCAACATTGCAACCTATTTCTGTTTTTATGGCTGGTTTTCAATTGAATTAAAAGCATAGTTAGGTGGAAACCAGCTTTTCCAAGATATTTATTTCATTTATTTGTATTATTGGTATTTTTTAATGATCATATTACATTTTGTATTTAGTGTTTTTGAGCTTGTTCTATTTTTCTGTCAGTTATTTTAGGTAATTTAAGAAAAACAAAAGAGCACATAAGTTAAAGTGCTTTTTATAGTTCTTCTAATAATAAGAAGAATAAATGGTAATGCATCTATAAATATCTATTCTTTATAGTTAGAAAGAATTCAGAAAGCTAATTTTACCAGTTTACTCATTTTAATATAGTAAACCTTCCGTTTTTATGCTTGGTTTTTATTTTAATTAAAAGCCTTGTCATCTGTGAACCTGACTATCCAAAAGTACTTTTAAGCCTAAACATTTCAAATTCGTCCCTGATTAATTCACCTGTTTTTGTGGTTATTCCCCAAACCACAATCTTGCCCTCTTCAGATAAAGATCTCTTGTGCTGTCAGATCTCCAAAAATGGGACAATTGAGCACCAAAGCTACAATCAAGAGTCGCTTCCTGTTATCGTGTAATGTTACTGCGCCATCTAGTGACATTCTGCAAAACATCGTTTCTAAATACGCTGAATCTCTTTCTTTGTAGTGACTGCCTTTACTGTTAATTTTGCTCATTATTTAAGAGCTTTTAAGCTGATTCTAGAGCTCTTACCTTGGTCTGAAAGCAGCAGTAGAGTTGGGTTAGGTAAGGGTGTTTTCTGGCCAGCGCTAGAATACGTTTCTCAGTCATAGTGCAGTCCACATCATCATCCTGCAGGATGACGTCTTTCTTCAACACTTTGACTGCATAAACCTCATCAGTGCCTCTTAACTCCGCCAGCATCACCTGTACACAAGACAACCGGGCCTTTATTACAAACTGTACTAAACTACTGCTGGCAGTAAACAATATAAGGGAACATTTCTGACCCTTGGAATGATATGAGAGAGCTTTCTGACCCTAAACAGTCTTGCAGGTTTGTTAAAACGTAAAGGCAAATTATTAATGACTGAATTTTTATTTTTGGGTGCACTATCCTTTTAATGCAGGAGAATAGCACAAAGCTCCACCTTGCCGAAGCTGCCTTTCCCAAGCACTTTGATGAAGGAGAAGTCCTCCAGCGCCATCCTTTTGGTCTGGAGTGTCTTCACCTCTCCGTTCTCTCTGGCCTCCCCGGCCTCCTCGGTCAGAAAGGAGGATGAGGCTGGCTTCAGCTCTTCACCGCGATGGTCGAACGAAAGTGCCTTTCTGATGTTCTCCAGGTCCTTTATGTCTGCTGATCACAAAGCAAGAAGTGAAAATGACACACATTACATACTATGAGACATTCAGTTATAGTATATATATATATATGTCTACTGTAATGCATGTAAGAAAGAAATGTAAAACTACCACACCGGTTTTGAAAGTGTGACCCTGTCAAATATTAGAGATTTCCTTATGCTTCGTCTAGCAGGGATGCATTAAATTGATCAAAAACAAGAGTATGTAATGTATATGTAATATTGCAAAATATTTCAATTTTTTTTGGAACTTCTATTTATTAAAGAATATTTGCACAAACATATTAAGAAGCACAGCTGTTTTCAACTTTAATAGTAATATGAGATGTTTCTTAAGCAGCAAATCTCATATTATTATTAAAGCTGACATCAGCTGTGCTTCTTTATTTAATTCTGATATTCAGCATATTACAGTATATAACAGTACACAACCACTGACTAGTGTGAAAAAGTGATGACTGTCAGGTCAGAAATCACAACATTATACATTTTTCATCCACTAAACACAAAAGTAGATTTCTTTGTCAAATATCATTTTTATACTTCTATCCCATAGAAGTAGTAGCTTTTAAACAAAATATGTTTGTTTTAGACCATTGGCCATCTGATTTTATTAAAAACTCAAAACGCAAAGCCACTGCATGACAAAGTCACACCCTATAGACTTCCACAATAAGTACATTATAAATTTACAAGCATACTAAATTAATAATTCAGCAATCATTTACTCATCTTAACATCATTTCAAGCCTGTTTTAGTTTCTTTGTTCTGCTGAGCATGAGCAGATATTATTGAAAATCTTATCAGCTCCCATTGACTTTCCCTATTTACACAAAAAATGCAATGGAAGTCAATGGGAACCAAATCTGGTTTCTAAATAAACAATTACACATCCTCTATTATGTTTCACAGAAGAAAGTAAGTCTTACGGGTTTAGAATGTTTGTATTTTCGTTTGGACTATCACTATTTTATGTGGTAATCAAAACCTTTGTGTATAACACGTGTGTTTACCCTGGTCACATGGTGATGTGGGAGCAGATTTGGATCGATCCTCTTCTGACTGTGGGGATATGGGTAAGGGCTGTGGATCTGGACCCTGAGAGATCTGTGTTAAAAACAGCAACAAATCATCTTTATCATTCAATCATCATTATCTTTCAGGAGGCCTAATCAATGCTGCAGTGCTGCTCGCTATAAAGTCCATTATGTTATTAGTAATCATCAGAGTGTATTTCCTACCATCTACAGCTGCATGGAGGAGGCTTTTGACCTCTCAGTCTTATATAGTCACTTCTCTAGTGCAGACTCTAATTCCCTGTGATTCTGCCTCTCACCTTTTTTCTCCTCTGAACGCTGCCGGAGAGTTTATCTGGAGTCACTCCAAGGTCAGACAGCACCTTAGCGATGCCCCGGGCGTCCACCCCACAGTTAGGAGCTACATTAATCTCACAACGCTTGTGCACATTCATCTTACAAACTGAGACAGAAAAATGAAGGGAGAGGGCATTTCAGTGCATGTTACTGCAAGTATATTTGAAACTTGAAAGATTCAGGGTTAAAGCATATATATATATATACATACAAAAAAAACTTTTTTTTTTAGAGAATTGTCAATATAGCATTTAAGGTTGCAATACAAAAAAAAAAAATATAATAATAATAATAAATTAAAACTGCTGAAAAATATAAAATCAAATGTATACTAAATATTGAGTTATATTTCTGGGCACAGTTACTTGAACTGAACTAAACTAAACTAAAATAAAGTGTGTATACATAAGCTTATTTTATTTCAGATAACTGCCAAGAAAGCATTTCCCATTTTCATTTAAGGCTGCTGTACTAAAATAACTAAAACTACTTAAATGAAAATAAAAAAAGAATATACCTACGGAAAAATCAATACAAATTATGAAACCACCCATAAAAACTATTAGAATTTTAATTTAATTTTTTTAAATTATTAAAATAATAAATAATAAACAGTAAGACTAATGGGCAGTTTAACACAAACACTCAAAAATATTTAAAAGAAAAATGTGCACTGAACACATAAAATTATTCTAATGTAAAATTTCCTGATATTTCAAGCTTTTCCTGGAAGAGCTCTTTGACTACATTTCCCAGAATGCCGCTCTCACCTTTGCACTGAAGCCCTTGCCTCAGCAGGCCCCACAGTAATGAGCCGCAGTGGTCACAGAACGTCAGGACTTTGTAGTTGTGAATACTGAACTTATGAGGCATATTGACGCTGAAGCGCTGAGATCCCACCTGCAGGGGGCAGTAGAGGATCAGGAAGGCGGTTATGCAGCGCTCACGTGCATTTTAAAACAAGTGAAGCTGCAAAATGTAGCGATTTTATTTTAGTTTTTTTAAGAAATGCTCCCCAAAATTAATTAAAATAAAATATTTAAATCTTACAACCCTTGAGAGTAAAAACATAGTATAATTTTCCACACCAAAGGCAAGATTCAGATGTAGCTCTTCAGCTCAGTAGATGTCCTAAGTAATAGCCTCCTTATTTCCCAATATGAATTTAAATCAAAACTGATGGCATTTCATTCCAGAAACAGGCACATTTGCAAATTTTTATAAAGTTTAGAGGAGATGTCTGATCTAAGCAAAAGGTTGTATTTTACTCTCATTGGCGCTAACTGAGATATTAAACGTGAGACATTGTGGGTTTTTATGGAGGTTCTTCTCACCTCCTCTGTGGTGTCCTCCTGTTTCTTCAGACCCGCACATTTGGTGATGATCAGCTCATGGCACCGTTTATGAACTACACATGTGCACACTGACCAACAGAAACAAGCAGACAAGATCAGCTTTCCTTTCTGGTGTATTACTCTGGCTTCACAGATAATAATGCTTGGACTGCAGTATAAATATGATATTTTAGGAGGTTCCTGTCCATTTCAGTAGTTTCCTTCATTTCAGATTGTGAGTCAGGCATGCACAATCCCTGCTGAACACACTATTTTGTTTAGGTACGTTTTGAAGCTGGGATAATGGTTTAACCTGGTCCTATGCCAGCACATGACCAGCATAAACCAGTAGAAACCAGCAAAGGACCAGTAAAAACCAGCAAAACACCAGCAGGGATGTTATTTGCATGAATGCATGAATCATCAATCATGGTGTTGTTAGCTAAATGTGTTCACTTTGAACTGTCTGTGAATGGAAAAGTGCTACATGATGAGGCTGACGTTTCACATGTGTTTTGTTGCCTTAGATTTAGAGTAGCTATAACTTTTTATGAGCTATCAAATTGTCTAAGCTGTTGAAGAAAACATCTGACATGGAGAAATACGGTATTTGCCTACCTTGGCACTGATACCCTTGCTTTCCTAATACACCCCTGTGAAGAGAAGCAAGAGAGATCAGTTCTCCTGTATGTTTTATACATAAGGAAAGAGTCTTTCTGTGATGTAAATATTAAGACATTGGGATTTGTCACCAAATGTAAGAGAGAGAGAGAGGATAATGCATAAACATCCTGTAGCATGGTGCATATTTCACTAAGGAAAACAACAATTTCAAGTCACTAGTCATCGAATGAATAGCTTTGTTTGCCTGGTCCAGTTTGACTTACATTTGGTGTTTGCAAGTGATCTTGAAAAAGACATTACGCTAATACTTTAAATATATTGTTAACATATAGTCAACTACATTACATAACAATTAACTTTACAGCATTACAATCATGATATTATCAGCATCACGAATTGTAAAAAGCTGTATCTGTTAATATTAGCACTTGCATTTTTTTACATTAGTGTTTCCTACTTGATTATGCAAAATGGAATGTACTGTAGATGAGTTTGTTTTGTCATCCCAACAGAAATTTAGCATTACATCACTTGCTCAGCAATGGGTGCTCTGCAGTGAATGGGTGCCGTCAGAATGAGAAACGTAAACTTCACAAGTTCAACAATGCACAAGTAATCCACACAACTCCAGTCCATCGGTTCATGTCTTGTGTAGTAAAAAGCTGCATTGCAAATAGATTATAAAAGCATTTTTACTTTAAATCATGGGTTTTGTCCATAATAAATAATAATGCTTCCACTAACTTGTTAGTAGTTGGAATTGTTTTTGCTTGTAATGATTCAGATGAGATGATTTTTTCACTGGTGGAAGCACTAATAATGACATCCTTCAGCTAGATGTTAAGTTTAAATACGATAGATTTGTTTAATGCACACTTCACAAGGTGTTAAGAGATTGTGGGGATTGCTTGTATTATTGTGATGTCATTCTGACGGCACCCATTCACTGCAAATGATCCAAGAGTGAGTAAGTGATGCAATGCTATAAGCTTTTCAAATACACAAATGATCTACATCTTGGCTGGCCTGAGGGTGGGTACATTTTCTAGAAATGTTCTTTTTTTATCTGAAACTTTAATAACTGTCGGATTTATGAGGTTCGTGTTATTATCCACAGATTGTCTTCCAGTTTTAGTCCCACACATCAACTCAGCACCTTATCTTTTAAAGTAGCCATATTCCTCTGTTCTCTAGAGAGACGGGACACAGCGTGCCCGTGCATGGCGCAGTGTGGAGGAGGCCAGACGCACTCAATACGCTCATAGGAGCCTCGGGGCTTTTC
This sequence comes from Enteromius viviparus, assembly GCA_032353835.1. NCBI lineage: Eukaryota > Metazoa > Chordata > Actinopteri > Cypriniformes > Cyprinidae > Enteromius > Enteromius viviparus. The sequence goes on from JAUCNO010000425.1 coordinate 229,772, forward strand.
CTGTCGTAACCATGGAAACGCAGCCCACTGAGGCTAAACCACCCGTGAGGAGGGACAGTACAACAGCACCGGCCGCTGCGGGGCTCACCAGATGAAGTCGCGACAGTGCGAGCAGTAGGTGGGCTGTCTCAGGTAGGTGGCCATGAACTTGTGTCCGTTGACTTGATGCACCCTCCTCCGGACGGCTCCCTGCCTCTTCCTGGGACGCATGCGTTCACGAAACACGCGCTCCTCATTCTCACAGCTTCCTGCTGCAAAACACACACAAATGCACAAACAGAGATTTGACAACATTCACGACCATTATTGATTGTATTGCATTACATTAAATCTACATTTTCATCTATAAAGCGAAATCAGCAAAAGAGCAAAATGCAAGTACTATGACAAGCCTCAGTTAGCCTAATGAAGTACATGTAGCAAGTTGTTTTTAATTATGCTGTATAATAAATAAAGAGGGAAACAGAGTGGAAAAATAGAGCAAGCTAGCCTTTTTTGCAAGGCCTATAAATGCAAAAAGATGCTATTTTATTTTATTTTTAAGTCTAAAATGGCATTTTTTTAAAGAATACAATTAGACCTGAATATGACTTAATATTGTGCATTTATTTACTCGTACGTACATTCATTCATTATTTTCTTTCTCTCTTTCTTTCATACATTCATTCATTCAGGTGCAGCTATAATAAAAGGTGCTTTTGAGAGATGTTTAAAACGGTAAGTTACAGTTTACAGTTAAACTTATTTTGTTAATATTAGTTAAGGTATTAACCAACTCTTAACAAACATATTTTAAAGCATGTATTAAAATGTATTAGAAAGTGCTGAGATTAACATCAACTAAATAAGTATTGAAGTATAGTTTATCGTTAGTTCATGTCAAAAACTGTAAGCTTATTGTAATGGTTACTAATGATTTAGTGATGTGGGCAAAAATATTATCACAATATCTTTTTCTTTATATAATTCAATACACAATATTCCTTGTGTAAATGCATTATTTATAATGTTATTTTATAATGTTAAAAATTTTATTTTATACCTTAAGAATGAATGTAAATATTACTTTTTTAAGCTCTATTTTAATTGTTGTCCAAGTGAAATATATTGCACTTTTCTGAAATTCTGTATTTTCTGTGTTATTTTTTCAGGATTTTGCTTTTTTATGACAAGACAAATTTATCAACAAAAATGGTGTCTAATGAAATTTAAGAATTTAAACACTTAATCAAATCAAGACATAATTTACAACAAAACACTGCATTGTTTTTGACAGAAAACACACCCATGCACACATATTTGTGACCCTGGACCACAAAACCAGTCATAAGGTAACATTTTACAAAACTGAGATGAATACATCATATGAAAGCTCAATAAATAAGCTTTCTATTGATACATGGTTTGTTAGGATAGGACAATATTTGGCCGAGGTACATCTATTTGAATATCTGGAATCGGAGGTTGCAAAAAAATCTAAATACTGAGCAAACCACTTTTAAAAAGTTGTCAAAAATTACATTTGATATGTTTACAGTAGGAATTTTACAAAAAATCTTCATGGAACATGTTCTTTACTTAATTTCCTAATGATTTTGTGGCAAAAAAAAAAATAATTGACTCATGCAATGTATTTTTGGCTATTGCTATAAATAAACCCCAGCGACTTAAGACTGGTTTTGTGGTCCAGGGTCACATATAGCATTAAGGCAAACATTTTTCTAGTTTTGTCCTAAATGGTGTATTAAACATACACGCCTGTTTTGTTAAGTATTAAATTTGAAACGTACATTGTTAAACGTATTGTTAAAACAGTGAGTCAGCTTATTAAAATAATCGTACCAACAATTGCAGTTAGCAAAAGAATAAAATTGGGTGGGGAACAACTTTTAGCTGAAATTGTTAATAATTACAATATGACAAGATAATTTACTGATTGAAATCCAGCCTACAATAACAGCGGATAACTTATGAGGGGAACACCCATTTTACTATAGTACAGCATGCGTTTTGTAGAAATGAAAACATGTGAACCATTTAAAAAGCAGTGGGCGCTACTGCACCGAAGAAAAGTAAAACTCTTTGAGAATATGTTTAAGCCTCGCTCATTCCTGAGGTGTTAACTGTGCTTAACGCAGCAGCGCGGATCCAGTTAAAACTTGCCCTGCTTCTTGCACCGCTTGACAGAAATAAAGCTGGTCAGATAGTTTCACGTGTCTTTTAAAAAAAAAATATATATATATATATTTCAGATTGGATAAGTAAAGAACGATCAATAAATGCGCATCGCTTGTGTCTCAGGGTCAGTGTTAATCATTATTGCACCATTTGAGAAGTGAGTGTCATAAAGATTGTGTTTTGACCATAATTTATCCCCCCAGACACTGGGGTAATATAATTTCAGGAACAAACAAAGAGCTAGCACCACTTAATATGAACTTTAAAGTCCTGACCGAGTTACAACGTTGGACTTTGACTTCAGTGGTTAGACCATGCCGGGCAATTTTATTGACAAAATGATAAAATATTTCACCATAACACATATTTACCTACTTGATATAAGTGGAATGATAAGACACTAAAAGGGGACACGGACATTTTGCACTATCACACAGTGCTTTGACGTAAACTACATGTGCACCACTAGAGGGCGCCAGAGGAAAGACCTGAAACAACAGGATATATAAGTACCGCCACATGGTCACTGAATTGTTTATTTGGATCATTTATGCATTTGAACAATAGAAATAAGCATGTTAACTCTTCATGCGATTAATGATTTTATTAAGTAGGATATATTCCTGTAAAAAAATAAGTTAATAATTAAACATCCTATTAGGAAAAATTACCGTTTTTTAAATCGGTTACAATTAGACAAAATTAGACTGTACCTGAATTATAACACACAACACATCTTGTTGCACCAAAAACATTTTATTCTATAAAAGGAGTGGGTAATCACAACTGTACAGGGGAAACTGACTTTTAACACCATTTCTCACAGTATCAAAAAGCTTGTGTTTTCCTCGCTGATCTTTACACACTTGTTCTGTACAAATACAAAAGAAATAACATTAATTACTTGTTTCTGTTATAATGATAACTGCATTGCACTGAGTAATATAGTACTGGCCCATAATGATAATCACACTTGCACACATACACTCACACGAAACCCAAAATCTTTCATGATTCGAGCACAAGGTCGCACACTATTTTAAACAAATCAGATACAAGTGATGAATGCAAACATGCTCAGATAGACGAGGATGTCACAAATTTCAGTCGTGGGCACTTAAACATTGATAAGGGGATGACTCCTAAGATTACGGCAACTTGGAATAATGTCAATTTAGGATGATATGAAGATATGCGTTTTACCAATTTACAGATTTCATGTGGATTATCAGTGCTTATAGGCCACGTCTGTCAGTCTGGCATCAACGCTTTGACATGCTCACCGACTTCACAAAAAAAAAAAAAGGAAAAACAAAAAAACTACTCTCCATGCAACACTTTTGGGGGTGTACAACACATTGGGAAATCATTTCAAGGGATTTAAAAAGAAAGAATTACATTTCAAAGAAACAAAAAGAAAAAGAAAACGAGTATTTCACATTATCTAGTCAGTGTTAAAAATAGAAATCCACCCGTTACATTTATTCAAGAACTTTGTAATTATATACAGTATGTACATTAACTCTTTAATTATTCATTGTCTGTATGTCTATAAACAGTTCCAAAAAAAAAAAAAAAGGATCGCAATCAAATGCATATACTCTTCTAGAAAGATGTGCTTAGTCCCGTTTTTGAGTTGAAGCAAGAGAACGATACAAAATCTTAAGACTGCATTGCTCTCTGAAGGTCGTGCAGCTGCTGCAGACATGCACTTTACTCTCAAAGGCTGGAATCCAACAAGCATTGTTTCTGAAATAAAGGCTTGATGCGCACTTCCATCAGCTGCTAGCGATTGAAATTATGACCATGGCAATGAGTGCTAGCTAGAGGGAAGAAATGTGTCAGAGACACCCTCTCCTCAGATTTATGTGGACTGTGCCAAATATATATTTTTTACACTAATGTCGAGTAACATCAACAGCATTTTGAAAGGGAGGTTGGGGATGGTAGTTTTGCATATCATGCATATCAGGGCAGGAGCTGTTAAGACATGTTTTGTCACTGAACTAGGTGCAAATATGGATTTTCAGGGTGCCTCAAAAAAATAGGGGTCCCAGTATCGAACCCTGAGGAACTCCGAAAACCAGTTTACTTCAGTTAAGGCTCTGATGGGCTAGAAGTAACAATGCATCTAGACATATCTACTATTATATCTCTGATTATGTCTTCTTTACAAATATGCAAACAAGTGTGCTTATACACAGACACACACACACACACACACACACACACACACTCAGACACACACACACCTCAATTTAGTAAGCTCTCCCTTTCCCTGTAAGTTATGCTTCTTTTTTCAAACTTTTTTTTTTCACAGCCTTATGAAATAATATCTGAAGATTAGATAAAGATAAAGAACACCTTCTGATGGGTGTTAATTCTGTTAGACGCCATCAATGGCAATAAAATTAATAATAATAAAAAGAAAATACTGTTTTTGCGCTAAACTATTTTTGGGAAGATGCTTAGACAACACATACTTATAAAGAAAAAATAAGTACAAAAATTCACAGTCTTGTCAGCCCCCTGCCTCTACTTCTCATTTGGGTTATGGTAGATATCAGAAAATGACCCAAAATTATTTGTTAAAAGACAAAACAAGCAAACACTAAAAGAGGGCATGGTACATCTCCAGCTGTCTTTACTATGCGCTCTACACCAATTTCCATCCGCACAGAAACGTACAGATGCATGCAGAGCATGTGTATACAAATTTAGTACAACAATAAGTTTTTGGATAAAATATAAGAATTCAACAAGGCAGTTGTAGATGCCTCTCCAACCCACCCATCTCATTAAAATCAATTTTATTCCATAATTCTACCTTCTCCTCACCAACTTGCATCCGTCTTGCATAAAATCCTTTACTTTCTCGCTTTTTTTGTGTACTTGTTTTAAAAGAATCATCACAATAAGGGGTACCTTCCCCAGTCATCATTCTCGGTTATAGTTATAGCAGTGCTGCGTGCAGTTTGTCTTTCTTGTAGTCCCTTCAAGTAATGGCTAATGATCAGGCATTGAGATGGAGGTCATCAGTGGACGGGTGGTTTGTGGCTTCTGGAAGCATGGCAAAAAAATGCAGCCATGTTCTGACCAGTAGGGGTCACCAATATGGTCGTGCCACCCCTTACACCTCCATATTTAACATATATGTTCACATCTGGAGACTGGGAAGGTGACGTCAACAGCATTTGGAACCCCCGGATGGGCGTGCATGTCTCCTGAGGAGCAGGCAGGGAGGTGAGAGCTGAGGAGGGAGGAGCACAAAGTACTCTTTGTGCTCCTCACATCATGACGTGGCGCCGTCGGTGAAGTGCCAGGTGGTCAGAGCGGGAGAAGCTGCGATCGCAGTCGGTGCAACGAAAGGGTTTGATGCCTGTGTGCTTGCGAAAGTGCCGTGTCAGCTCATCTGAGCGGGCAAAGCGCCAGGTACAGCCTTCCCATGTGCACTGGTATGGCTTTTCACCTGTCAATCAACATATATATTGTATTTATTAACACACATTTATTTGAGTTGGATGATGACATCGCTGTTTTCTATGGAAGCCTGTTTCTGCCATTGAATAAAAAATACAAAAGCTTATTGTGACTTTTTTTCTTAGAATTGTAAGATATAAAGTCAGAATTATGAGATATAAAGTAATTATGAGATATGAAGTCAAAATTATGAGATATAAAGTCAGAATTATGAGATATAAAGTCAGAATTATGAGATGTATGAGGTATAAAGTCAGAATTATGAGATGTAAAGTCAGAATTATGAGATATAAGTTTGAATTATGAGATGTAAAGTGAGAATTATGAGATATAAAGTTAGAATTATGAGATATAAAGTTAGAATTATGAGATATGAAGTTAGAATTATGAGATATAAAGTTAGAATTATGAGATATAAAGTCAGAATTATGAGATATAAAGTTAGAATTATGAGATATAAAGTTAGAATTATGAGATATAAAGTTGTAGGGTCAAAATTGTAAGATATAAAAGTTGTAATTGCGAGAAAAATAATAATAAATCCCACTCAAATAGAACTCGCAAATATCTCGCAATTCTGACAATTGTGAGATAAAAAGTTACAATAGTAGCAGAAATGGGCTTCCATAGTTTTCTGCTTTATAAATGAACTAACTGAATCAACAACAAATAGATTTCAACTCAATAATGATTACTATTATCTTTTCAGAGCTGAATTCTCTTGTCATCACTGAATCACAATTTTCTTGTTCATCACTGTAATGCTGCATTGTATAAACTGATGTAGGTATACCTGTGTGTATTCTGCGATGGGCTTTTAGATGCGAGCTCTTGGTGTACACTTTGTTGCAGCCGTCATAATCGCACATGTGCACGCGCCTTCTCTTCATGTCTGGCGAATCAGGGTCAACTTGGATGTCCACATCTGTATTCATACTGAGAACAAAACACGGTTTACTCATTAAGGTGTGGCGACTAGATCAAGTCGTACCTAAATCTATCCGATAATCTTGGGAGCCTTTGTGCATGTGAATGCAGGTACAAACATCTTCATGAGTAAAACTGATTTATCTACAAAATATCTTTGGGATTACAGTGATCAAATTGATGCAATAAAAGTATACAATAATATAGGTGTGGCATATAATCATAAAAACACGGAAACTGTTTTTTAAAATAAGTTTCCTGGACATTGCACACAAGAATCTGGAAGAATCTTTCAAACCCTGTTTTGGGTGTTCCATTTACTAGTCTGCATGCCCTTATGCTTCAGTAATTTATCTAACATTTTAGGGTACAGTGCCTTTGATAATAAATATAACAAAAGCAGAAATGCTCATAAAAATGTCACAGTCACTGTCTTAACTTTGTTTTTAATGAGTGCTGAAAAAAATATATATACACATATAAAATATGATATATATTATATGATATATAAAGCCCTAATTGGGGGATCCTGTTTGTCTGAACAACTACAGATGCTTGGAAACAATTTTTCAATTTATTTGCAATTCAGTTTAAAATTATATATTGCTTAGCTTACATTTGGCTTATTTTTATTGTCACTATGTTACATAAAAACCTTTGAAAAGCACAATGGCATTTATTTATTTCAGTGCAGAGGATGCCAAATCAGACATCTGGCAGTGTAAAAAGGCTACTTAAAATTATTCTGGGGCATCACAGCAGAGTAAAAAGCACCATAGCTTGACCCCTGGTGCAACCATCCAAACTGGCCACCAGGGAGGGCTGAAGAGCAGGAATATAAGTGGACCTAAATTCCATTCAGCTGGAGAGCTTCCAGTTCAATGCCGATCTCTCTCCCTTTCCATTCCCGCTCCTTTCCCCCCTCCCCCTGCGATTTTTTTCAGCCTGTGCCTCTCTCCCCTCCTTTCCTTTTCTCAGCCTCTTCCTTTCCCCTCCCTGGCTGCAAACCCTTTCCCTTCTTTCTCCCAACTCATTTCCATCGAATTTTCTCTCCCAGCAATCATCTGATTGTCCAAACAATTATACACACACCGGCAAAAGACCTTCTTGTTCTCCATCCTGCCCCATTACCCTGCCACTTCTGTCTGTCCTTTGCATTTTACTCCCACTTTCAAAGGTGTGACGACATTGCAAGTTATGTAACATTGTTTACACCCAGTTTAGAGACAACCCTGCCCAGCAACACACACTCACACGCACACAACAGAAGAGGATGCATCCAGCTTATAATCAACGCAAAAAGAGCCACGGGCCTCCAGTGTGCTGAAGGTTACATAATCCTCTGGACGAGGAGTGGTGCAGTGATGCCATTAGACCAGGATGCCAGACGCTCTACCATATACATATCCTACCAATGAGATATGCAGATGTACACATTGTCTCTCACCTGGGTTCCATCCCTTGTGTGCTGAAAGAGACCGATCCAGACTCTGTGCCGCTCTCAGCATCACTTTCAGACTGATACTCGACTGGAGAGGTTGAGCCTGGCTTTATACGCACTGGAGGAAAAAAGAGTGAAATTATCAACTGTAATATTAAGAAGAATTTCAGTTTTTTTTTTTTTTATTACTTTAACTATGAATATTTTTAATTTGTTTTTCAAATTCTGTTTTTCAATTTAATTTTAAAGTCATTTGTATTTTTTTCTTTTATCAGTTTTTAAGCTGCTTTTTATTTTTTTTTATATAGTTTTACTTGATAGTAGATAAAGTTAAAAGATAAAAAATTAGAAGTGCTGCCTTACATGAACTAGCTCACATGAAATAAATTTTATCTTATATTTATTTGGTTTTATTTTTTCAAATCATTATTTTCATTTGGATTCATTTTTGTAAAATACATAATATGCCATAGCTGCATGTTGTCTCAAATGTTCCACTAAAATAATAATAATTTGATTTGGAAAGTGGATTCAATAATAGTGTTGTGGTGTGACCAGAGTATTTTTGTATGCATGCAAGAATGCACATCATTAACAGAGCTGACCTATATTTTTGGTGCCCATACCGTTTTTTAAATGGAAGTGGTTCTCAATAAAAAACAGCTCTTATTCCAGACCCTACCGATTTGTTAAATATCACTAATACAAAGGAGTTTGCAAGATCAATTCCACTCTTTTGCAGGTTTTGAATCCCAGAACTGTGGTCTCCTACTTTAGACCCAACTATAAATAATCTTCAGTTCATATGTTATAAAACACATAAAGACTTAACTGCCTAGATTTAATTCAAACAACATCCCTTCCAGGACCATTACTATAAATTTGGTTCTTCTTTGTGTTTTCTGGCATCAAAACATTTTTTTGCAAGTTAAATACATGATCTATATTGACACAGGGTGTGGACAGTTAAGTACTGGCCTGAGATCTCTGGCTGTGACCTTTAACCTGCCACATGATTTGTAAAAGCCCTAGAGTATTCAAAGATTACCTTCCCTTCTAAACGAAGGGGGAAGGGTGCTGCCCATTCATTAATTGTCCCAACTGCCCCACATTACTCCTCAAAAGCCCATAGATACCTCTTAGATAGCCTCTCACTAGAAACAATTTGAGGTGCAATGGGCCTGTTAAAAAAGCACACAGAGTCCTCCACCTTGGTAATTTTCCCATAAAATGAGTCCAAAAAAACCTGATCTACTTTACGGTCTCTTTGAAGATGGTCCCCACCCAAATAACACAATTCACTGACCTTCATAATGTGTCCATTACATTCAACTGGGTTTCTCTGAGCTACATACAAAGTTAATAACCGAAATAAAAACAGCCGAGCACAACTCCTCCCTGAGTTTAGACTTTGAGGCTGTATTAGTGTGTTAAACAAGCATTAGTGTCTCTTCATAGTTTTATTTGGGTGGGGTTTTCCTATTAAAAAACATTCAGCTCGTTTCATTCAGCATGTTTTGTGTGTTTTAATGTTCTTATTACGGTTCAAGACCTGCATGGTGTCTTTCAGGGGAGGTTGAAAGCCGTGAGATTAAAGGGGCAACAGGGAAAGAAAAAGACTCAAGTGGACCGAACCATTTCACTGTGAAGAGGGGTGAAGCATGGAAAAACGCTAATTTTGGGGAAGAAAAGTGAAGTCTTAAACCTAAATACTGATGGTCCCTCTCTGAAAAATTTTGCACAGTAACCACAAGTTCGTCTCGGGACAAATTATGCACCAAATTCTTAATGCTTTGGTTTAGGAATTTCATCAAACCCCTGAAACTGAGAAATAATAATAGTGCCTAGTAAGACCACTAATAACCATTGTAACTACGGCATTTGTGGGAAACTATGCTACCACGGTGAAGTTTTATCATTTGTTCTGGCTTAAGTTAAACAACTTGTCAAAAGCTGACGAAACATGTTTGTTTAAAACTAAAAGGATTTCGGAACATGCGTGAAACTGCAATGGCGTGTACATTTTACGAAGCAATTTCTATTTAATAACAGATTATCTCCTTTAATTAAAAGTTTAAGCTTGCATCTGCCTCACCCTGAAATCCTCTTTTGTGTCTTTTATAAGTCCACATGTGTGGGATGAAGCAGCGTCTGTATGCTGATAACTAAACTGCAATGGCACGAAACTTCAAGAGGGCGAGACCAAGGGTGTGACTGCCTAAAGAAAATTTTCAGCAGTTTCAAAAAGAGGACACAAGATCCATCCCAGGCTCATATTTGCATTCTTGCTTTTCAGTGGCACTTCACGTATACCTACAAGACAGTTTTAACGGGAGGAAGAGCATGTCACTCTGGTGAATATGGATTGGAATTGTAAAGTTAATTAATGATTCTGCTTCTAATCCATTTAATGATTCGGGTTTCTTAATGAGACTTTTAGTAGTTTAGAGGAAGCAAGAATGGATGATATTTCGAACACTTAGTGTATTTACTGCTCTTACAGTAGCTGTCATCATGAGATTAATCCTTTCAGAGTTCAACAAAATGGTTATAATAAGAGCTGTCGAAGTTAATGATAACTAAATGGGTTTAAAAGCATTAAAAGATTCATCCAATTTAACACTACAAATGCTGAATACTCTTTCTAAAAACTGATCTTGGGCCATCAAAAGTTATTAGAACTAAGCTTAACATTACTGAATTAAAGCAGATTTGTATTTCCATGTCTTATGCAATTTGATGCAGAGAAATTCAAAAAATCTGTGAGTTAAGTGAAAAATGTTGTTGCATATATCTGCATCTATTCAGTTCAATTATATAGAAACGCACAAAATGACCAGACCCAGTGATAAAATACAGTACCGTTCAAAAGTTTGAGGGCAGCAAGACGTTTTGCATGTTTTTGAAAGAAGTCCCTTATGCTCACCAAAGCAACATTTAATAAAAATAAAATAAATTATTAGTAATATTAGTATATTTAAAATGACCTGCTTTCTATTTGGAACACATTTTCCGTTCTTTATAACATGATTCTTTAAAAGTCTAGATAATTTTAATATACTAATTTTGTGATTGAAAAATATTTCTTATCATAATTAATGTTAAAAATAGCTGGGCTGGCAAAAAAAAATTCAGGGTTCTTTGATTGACATCAGAGGAGCACTGATTTAAATCATGCACAATTTGATGAATCCTTAATGAATAAAAAACAAAAAGTATTGTATCCTACTGATCCCAAACATTCAAAATCATAAAAATTAATAATACATTGATTTAAAAATTAATTGTATTATTATATTAATTATTAAAATATATTTTAATATAAAAACTATTTTTTAAAAATTAAATGGCATTTCAAAGCTTATTAGTAGTAACAGTAGTAGTAGAGGTTTTTGTTAAAAAATAATTTTTTTTAAAATCGTTTTTAAAGTAAGCTTATGAAACCACTGAGGGGCACGTAAATAAAACAAAATACATTTCATGTATCAAACTCCTAGTCCATTCACACACATGCTACGCTCTAGAAATGCTAACAGAACTGAACTGTAAGAAAAACATATGTAAAACAAAAATGAAAATGGTTCTAAAAAAATAACAGGTTTATGATTGTAGATATTATGTAGATTTATGAGGCTGTGGAAGCTTATTCTAGTGCTTCAACTGAGCATGTGCAACAGGACGCAGTTATATTACCTGACCCCTCCGACCGGCCGTCACTTCCGATGAGAGGTACTGTGATGGCGGCGGTAGCCACTCCGTCTGTGGGTAAGGTGGTGTAGACCACCGGTAAGGACTGCACCACCACGGGGATGGTCTGCAGCTGCCCCATTTTACTGGGCATGTTCACGGAGGGTATGGTGTGGATCACATGCAGAATCTGCTGACCTCCGACCCCTTGCGTGGACGCCAGGATGGAGCCTGGCGACAACACGGCTGGGATGGTGGCACTCGTCGTGATGTTCTGAGGAGGCAGGTTTGCAGGGGTGAAGGTTGCCGTGGCTACCGGAAGGGAGGGCCGGGGCTTGTTGAGGGACAGGTCCACTGGTTCCGTCTGGTCGCCATCGTTGTGTTGGGTGCTGATGTCACGGAGCGGAGGGGGCGAAGATTTGATTTTGAGGTCTGTAGGCTCGGGGTAATCGTCTAACGGCTCTTGTTTCTGTGGAAGCACAAAAATAGAAGAAAACTGTGAGGACAACTAGGGTATAATGGAGATAAGGAACGAATATGGAAGAGCAAACGAGGCGAGGAAGGAGATTATGAAGGACGGAAAGGAAAGGGAGGGTACGGAGCGCTCGTGCTCAGCTGTGCAGCAGCTCCACAAAACAGGAACAATGGGCCTCTGCGCTACAGAGAAGAAGGCCTGAAGCTGGCACGAGTCCAGTTCAACACAGCCAACACAGCCAAACCCAGACACACACATTTATACACACATATACAAAGATCTGTGTGTGTGTGTGTGCGCACAAGCTACACCCACTTAACTCCCTCTGCAGTGAGACTTCTAAGTAACCCTAAGGCCTGTGTGTTTATGCTTTCAGTGAGGTGATAAAGCAAATGAAAAGTTTGAAACTAATTTCCTGAATGACATGCAAACAGAGAGGTCGGTGCATTTTCAGAATCAGCAAGGAAACACTGAACCTAAACCATAAACTCGCGCTGCCTATCCGTGCAAAACTCATGTTGTGGGTGGTTGTCAGGGTGTTGCTATGTGGTTGATAAAGTGTTTTTAGCAAATTGCTTAGCAGTTGTTGAGTTACATCTGCAGCTTGGTTTCCATCCAAAGTTAAGAATTTAACTGGAATTTTGCATAAAACATTTGTGAACAAGCACCATTTCCGTCCAACGAGTCAAAGAGAACAAAATCGTCACTTTCTAATAAACCTGCACTCTAAATCACTAAGTAAAGGTAGGAGATTATAATCATTTTCATATCTTATAAATTAGTACAGACAGGTACAGACAGAGGTTATATAGGCGAGTTGTGTAACTGGAGGTGTTAGGAGGAAACAAATGAGAGAAAACGAGAGCGAGTGGGCCGGGGTGGGAGCGAAAAACAGAGAATAAGGGGAGAGTGGGTGGGAAAGGCCTCTGGTTGTCATGGAAACTGGGAGGTATATCAGCTGACTCATTTTCCCTCTCTCTCTCTCGATCCCGCCCACTTCTCTCTCTCAGTCTCTCTATAGTTCTCCACCCTGCCACCTCACTCTCTCTGCATCCCCACCCTTCATCCACTCCACCTTTCTCGTCGTCTTAAGTTGTTTTCCAATGCACAAACTCAAAGAAATCACGTAAAGATGCAGCACTCGAGTCGGAAGAACAACGTCGATAAGTGACCCAATTATCACTAGTGTGTGTGTAGGATGTTAATTGAGTGTGTTCAATATCTATTAACAGTTGTAGGAAACTGTCTTGGCCTGCGGCAGCAAGTGAGTGTTGTGAGCAGGACGAGCCTTGTGGCTGTCATTATCAAAACCGATTGTGTTTGATCTGGAAGATATTTCACAACAACATTCATATAAGCTCGGGTTCGGGTACCACTTTAAAATAAAATACGGGTCCGGGTCGGTTGGGTCCAGCGAATTTTTGGACCCTTGAAGATCTCTAGTATTCACACTAGGCTTGGTTGCCATGAACAGGGCCCCCTAACCAAAGCTACCTTTACCCTGCCATGTTGGTTTTGGAGCATTGCAAAAACGTGACGTTGCGCATCCTGTTCCGTGCTTCAGCCCGGTTAGCGCTCACACACTAATGCGAATTGCGCCCGAGTCCAACTGAACCGTGCTCTGGCACACCTCTTCCAAGTGGGCTAGAGATGTCTAAACGAACCACGCCCGGGCACGGTCCGAGCAGTCACACTAGTCAAACGAACCGCGCTTTGGTGGTCAAACGCACTCGGGCGCGGTTCAAACTGCCTAGTGCGAGTACACCCTAAGGCATTAAATGAATAGTTGCACACTCTATATTAAAGGGCCAAGTCACATCAACAATAACCTACTGGCTACACTATGGCAGTGCTGTATGAAGTATCAAAACAAAATTGTTACCTTACCTTATAATTAACAAATGTGATGGAACAGTAGCATCCACCTTATTATTAATCACACCCCATCGCTTAAATCACAGCTATTCATCAGGTTCCTGACAGGCGCAGGTGTGAGAGAGAGGACAGGCATGGTAAAAACCAGGACAGGTGACACTTTTTTGTGATGCCACACCCACTGAGTCAGTCTTGGCTCCTCCCACTACACAAAGCTGACTACAATAGAAGATGTGGATGTGACTGCATAAACAGCTCACACAGGTATAAAACAATCCAATCAAAACAAAACAACCCAACATATCAAGGGCACACAAACATACAGTTAAGAGAATAGTCCAGTGAGAAATTATTGGCATAAACATAAGAGCAATTGCTCATGGTAAAGGTTGGCAGCGCAGAGAGAACCGCTCCCTGTTTCTCACTGTGAAGAAATGCAGAACAAATTGAGAGCGAGAGAAACTAGAACTATTATGTGAGCTTCCGGTGAAAAATCCTTCCATTTAACATTGCTAGGAATGATGGACTGATGGCAGCAGGACTCTCTCCTGACCTTACAGACAACCATTAACAGGGAAATTGACCATTAATAATATTCCCAAGAGAGTTTACATTCCACCACAGTACTGAAAGATGAAAAAGCTCTGTTACAAATAAGGTTACTAATCAATTACAATGGACAACAAATATCTATGTGCATTTCTGTCTTGGATCATGAAGTTCTACATGTTAGTGACAATTGTCTTACAAAAAAAGGGAGGGGCTGCATCCACTACTTCAGTTCAAAATTCAGAGATAGGATAATGGTGTTGCACTGTGCTGGGTATATTACTGATTACAAATTACATAACGAAAATTGTCCTGAGTAACATATTCTGTTGGATTACACCTATTAGGTAATGTATTGTGACTACTGTTAGATTACTTTAAAACTACATTTGAAAAAAAAATAATGAGATAATGAGAAAAATTTATTAAATCAATAAAAATGTTAAAGTAAACTAATTGTGTGACCTATACGTTGACGTGATTGGTGACACCTGAATTATGATTGACACGGTTCTATAAAACGGGAACACTTTCTGAATGTATAGCACTCAATTTTTAGAATCTGCTTATGTAATTAAAATTACATCTGATTATGCAATCCAAATCACATTTAATCAGTTACTACCAATTACCCATTATCGGTGCTGCACTATTTTATGTTGTAAAAGCATAATGCTGCACCTTGAAATATGGTCATCAATTTCAGGAACCAATACCAGAGAGACATCAAGACTCTTGATACCAATAATGTTATACACTAACTGCTATACATATTCAAACAATGGCATGCAGGCTTCAATTACTGGTACTCCTGACATCCTTGCAGTCAAATGTTAGGAGCTTTGCCCATTATGCTGGAAATGAACATTTGGTACATGCTGCTTTAGTAAGACTTCTGTCTGCTTACGTCAGGAACATAAATAAGAGCCCATCTTGTTTTGTCTCTCCAGTCTACCATTAAACTGTCACAATGATGATCACTGTTAAAGACCCCAGTGTGTCCAGTACACTGCCCCAGGTTCACAGGCAACCTAGCCCTGTAATAACTCTCCTCTCTCATCCCAGCTGCATCCATTCAATGTCTGTATAAGCATCCTATATTCATACCTGACACATAATCCAGTGTGTATCCTACCCTAAACTCAAGCTCGAGACTTTCTGAAAGCCCGTTGCAGGTTTAGTATGAATGTTGTTTAGTCAGGCCAGTCGTTTAGGATTCTGAGGGTGTGGTGAATAGATACGGATGATAAAATATAGGAGTGGAAGGAAACGGTAGGAACTGAGGGTGATATTAGCGTCTATGTTTGGTGCCCTGCCTAGCATTTGAAAGGGAGTGTCATGTAGCCTCTCCCACAAACAATTCACCAACTACCCACCCTGGGCCTCATCGACCTACTGGGTTGCAATGTCATGCAGTGTACGGAGACCTACTGTGATGTGTTTGAGTGCACAACTTTGAAATACCTGGCAACCGCCAGCGAGCCCCTAACTTCCTTTTCGCAACTGCCTGCCGTATCAGATTGCGCAGGTGAAATCGACAGCAGATCTTAACGGCAACTCCAAGGTACTTTTTCTCCCAAACTGAACGACTCAATGAGGAACAGCAGCTGCCTTCCACTTTCCCCCGGTGAATCTTTCCAAAGATTTCTGACCAGTGGCAAAGCTGTTCTATTATAAACAGTGGTTCTGAATCAAGTCTTTATGAAACTCCGGCTGGGTAAAAGCACATTAGACACAGAGAAGGCTGGGTGTGTGTGAAGAGGATGAGAATTAAAGGGTGTGGAGCACATCTTTGTGCCCAAATGTTCCCGTTAGCTCCAGAGCGCTTGCATGCATGGCGTGTACGGATGCGAGCATGTGTGTAACCCTGCAGGTATGTGGTGTTCTGTGTGTGTCTTACAGATTTAGGAGTGTATGGTGAGGGAGTGGGAGTGTTGCGAGGGGGTGGGGTGGTGTGTCAGTGTGTGTGTGTGTGTGTTCAGGCGGAGGGGTGTGGGGAGGCTACATCACAGTCGTTCCAACTCCCGCCAGAGCCTCGTTGCCATGACTACAGCAGAACGGAAGCCTCCCTCAATATATCCTATTAGGGCCTTGGCGAGAATTGGAAGGAAAGATAGAAGGACAGAAAAGGAAAGGTACAAAAAGATACCACAACAAAGTGAAGAGGAAAGAGCACTGGAGGGGTAACGTCAACACATAACAAAAATAACGTTATGACTCCTAATGGGGACTGCAAGAGGGAGAGAGCAGAGGGAATTGCCTGTTAGTGATAACTCTTCTACTTCTTCATGCGGTCTTGTATATTTAGTAATTGAAAAAAATGTCCAAGTTCCAAAAAATTGATTTAAGGAATAATTATACGTTTCTGCAAAGAATTTATTTAGCTCTTTCCTGGTCTCAGTCGCATATGAGATGCATATCTGCAGCACACTGAACGCAAAAAAGGAAGTGCTTTTCAAAAAACAAATTTTCCAGAGGTTGGGGAGCACAGGTGTGAATCGGTTTGTAAGTTAAAAGGCAGCTACTACGAGCTTTTCTGATAGTCGAGAGTATTTGCTAAAGTTTGCAAGGGTTCGTGGTAGAAAGCAAACATCACACAAAAATTCTTACATCTCGCTCAGACAACAACTTCCTGTCTAATTGACTATTTCTTAACCAGAACAAGCATTGTGCAATTTGTTTTATTCTAGAAAGTTTTGATTTAATTGGGATGATGTGACCAATTCATCCATGCATGTGTTTAATTAATAACAATGACCTCATAAACTTGATCTTCTGGTGAAACAAATTCCTTGTAGTATGCTGGACTTCTCCAGTCATTTAATTTGCATAACCCCCTCCCCTTCCTTTCCTACAATCAATTGCAAGATCACATTCACACCTCCCTCCATCCAATCAACAACCAATGTATAGAAGTCCCCACCCTACTTTTTTCTTTTTTGACTATCCATTTCAGATGTTATATCGACAAAAAGATCCGTTGCTACTTGTGTTTCATTTTGAATTAAAGTCAAATAGTCTACAGGAACATATTTTAAAACCATTATTAAATCCATTTGCTGAATTAAATTTTGATATGCCTTGGCCTTATCTAGAAAGAGGAGATCCGAGTCTAGAGGAACCCGGAGGTCCACTGACTTCATCTTGATGACACTGCAACCACACCCCTTTCCAATAACTCCGAGCTTCATACTCTCTATCCCACTACGAAGTTCAACCCCCACACACACATATGCCACATTACAAAAGCTCACTTACCACCATACACTCCACCTCCTCTGGCTCCGGCTTGATTTGTATGGATGGCATCTCCTCAACAGGCTCAGAGGTGGCTGCAGTAGATTTCTTCGGACTCGTCTGACACTGCGAAGGAGAAACAGAGAACACTTAAGATCTCATTAGAGCATCAAGTCGTGTTCTTACCAACAGTCTCATAAGTTAACAGAATGCTAACCTCTGACCAGATACAAAAATCTACAATTTGCCTAAACAAAGTCACACGAGTTCAGAATTAAATTTGAAAAAAGTTAGAACGAGACTACAGCACGAGTTAATGATCCTCACCAGACTAATGTGAGGAGAGTCAGAGGACAGTTAAGCTTTAGTTAGTTGGGGGAGGAGGAAACAAAAGAGATGATGGGTGGAAATCAAGTACAGGTCAATCGAATGTGGGGGGATGTTTGAAGAAGGAGGGAAAGTCAAAGAAATGGGAAAAAAGAGAAAGGCAAAAAAAACAACAACATTAAAGATACTTTAGATATTACATCTACGGTACCTTTAAACGGTGTAGAAAACAAGATTAGAAGCAAAAAGATGGTTCTAAAGACCGACCAGCCGGAGAAATACAAGAGGAGAGAAAGATTGAACCAACAGGGAGGAGTAGTCAGCAATCCTGTGTCGCCTCCCTCTTTGAGCCAAGCCGAGTCACACCCAATTCTTTAAGACAGAATAGCAGGAGAGAGGCTAGTCAAGTACAGCAGCAGTATTAGTGGAGAGAGAAAGAGGGAGAAATGTGGTAATGCTTAGGCATGGGGGTGGGAGTGGGGGTCATGTGACCCAGCTGCAGTAGATTCCACAAAGAGGTGTGGCCCCCCATAAGCTGGGGTGTGGCCGTCCTCAATGTGCCCCTCCTCCCAACCTGGCACAGACACACTGTGAACACACGTGCACTGTAAGCAAACATATATGCATTCCTTTTGATGGCTAATGTTGTACGAGATGGCTGGTAAACACCAGTGTTACACAACATGTCATACACACTGAACATGAACAGAACGTCTGTAAAAAGCACTCACTAAGTGGCTTTGGTGAGTAAATAAAATGTTGGTACTCACAAACGGCCAGTTACTTCAGCTGGAACTCCAATATTTTAAACTAACATTAGAAACGATAGGCTGACACCTCTTGAAAGCAGGTAACCAAAAACCACAAATAAATGGTAAATTTGACAATTTCTACCTTTTATAAGACATTTACAACAAATATAGGTTTTCAAACATTTCTAATGAGCACTGAATAGCATACCAATAAAAAGTTCTCTAAGCCAATGAAACATGGGGGATGGTTCTCTGCAGGGGGATAGGATCTTGTGCCACACATCTTTCCATCCATTAAGAAATCCCAAATAAGGCTGAAGACCTTTGTCCTAAAAATGTTGTCATTAGTTTATGCCTAAAGGTTTTTTAACTTTCAAACTCTATTTGGCAACACAAATATATAATATTCCTTGCATAAAGCCATGAAGATGAAAATATGATGCACGCTTTAGCTGCAGCAAGACCGGGTGAAGGAGACTAACAATGAGAGGCAGTGTCTCAAATATGCAACGAAGACACAGCTAAATAATACCAATGTCAACAATCCCAAAAGATAAACTAAAATATTAGCTTTTAATTTCATGCCAGGTAAGTTTTTTTTTTACTTTTGAACTCTGTCTGCAAGTTATGCACACAAGCCTATGACAGAGTAGCATTCGCCCACTAGCAAATCCTTTAGGAGAAATGATGATGTATATTGGTGAGGAAGCATTTATCAGAAAATGTGTGTGTGTATATGAAGGCTCCCCTGGGAGCCTGTGCTGTGGGCAGTTCCAGGAATAAAAGAGGGTGGGGTGGGTGTGACCCCAGTCCCTCTATGCCCCAGCAGGAATTTACAGAGTGAGTAGGGGGTTCTCATTACTGAGAGAGGGAACATCAAGGATTAAAAAGGAAGGAACAAAGTAGAGAGGATAGCAGAGAGCAGAAAATGAATAAAAAGGGGAAATGTGAAGAAGAGAGGGAATGATTGGGGGTGGAGGAAGAGAGAACCATCACAATCTGGGTCATGGTGATCTCTCTCACTCAGTCGCTCCCAAGCCCCTTGGCAACCGGTCCCCGCCCCAGTGCAACGTGGGTAGAGTGGCCGCCTGGGACTGGATAGCTCACCACGCACGCCCTTCTCTCCCATTCCTCCTTCTCCATAGAGAGTCATACTTTGAAACTCATATTTAGGATGTATTGGCTTCCTTGAACAAAGGTAGAAATTCTATTGGAATCTAACAGTCCTCATCGTGAGGAAAGAGGAAAAAGTGAAAGAGAAGGTTGGTTGGGTGAAGAGTCATCATCTTCTACTTCAGGCGTTTCATGATGGGAATTAAAGATTTATCAGAAAGTACAATTTACGGTGTACAATACCTTCTACTAGTGTTGTCAAAAGATCCGGTACTTCGGTACCAAGACGGTACTAAAAAATTTTTAAATGTTACGGTACCAGGTTTTCTGAAGTACCGGTAGTACAGAGCAACGGGTAAACCCGGTTCCTTTTCAGAAACTCGAGCTGCGTCGACAAGACACTATGGGAACGCCCTCAGTGTGACGGCGTTCCCATAGCGTCTCGTTGGCGCAGAGTCTCGTTGGCGCAGCATCTCGTTCCTTCAAGGAACTAAAATTGCTGCGCTACCCGAAAGGTGCGCACTGCAAAGGTGTGTCTTCTTCATAAAAGCACAGAGAGATGGCAACCGGCGGTACTACTGATAAGGCGGCTCTGAATCTGCTCATCGAAAAGAAAGAAGGAAAGAGCCACGTGTGGAAGTATTTAGTTTTTGAGGCTGAGGACAAGCGCAACATCATTGATCACCAAAAACCCATCTGCAAGCGGTGTCATCGAAGTTTTATGTCAAAAGGAGGAAA
>JAUCNO010000425.1:258989-306454 GCA_032353835.1 Enteromius viviparus
AGCAGGGAAGCAGCTCTATGCCATCTACCAGCATAGCAGAAGAGGGAGATATAGAAACAGATGAAGCCGCGACCAATGCAGCAA
Source organism: Enteromius viviparus (assembly GCA_032353835.1). Taxonomy (NCBI): domain Eukaryota; kingdom Metazoa; phylum Chordata; class Actinopteri; order Cypriniformes; family Cyprinidae; genus Enteromius; species Enteromius viviparus. The sequence goes on from JAUCNO010000425.1 coordinate 259,074, forward strand.
CAGGTTCAGTTAGGCCTACAGACACTGATGTAGTGCTCTCTGAAGACCACAATGAGGAAGAACAGATTGATCACATAATGTCAAAGTTAGCAGCTTTACAATACCCAACAGATCCAACACACATCCATACATTAAAATAAAGCGCAATGACAGATACGTTTCAATGTGCTGCAATGTGGGCCCATGTCAACCTGATATACCTTACCCAAAAACTGAGGGGAGATCATTCCAGAAACAGTGGTTTTCTGCTAATGTGTGGCTGGAATACTCACCCACTGCTAATTCAATGCATTGTTTTAGTTGTCGGCTTTTCCTCTCGGATGAAAAATATAAAAGCAGAACAGCCTGGACAACTGATGGCATCAGAAAGTGGAGTACTGCTCTTGAAAAAATCAAACAACACTCCAGCGCAGAGATGCACATGACAAGCATGGTTAGATGGATTAATTTCCAGAAAAAGGCCCTTCAGTCTGCATTTGATGTTTCAGACGTAAAAGGGGTGGAAGTTAGAGAGCGAGAGAGGCAGACAAACAAAGACATCCTGACAAGATTAATTGACCTAACAGTGTATCTTGCACGTCAGGGACAAGCAATCCGAGGTCATGATGAGAGAGTCCAGTGATAACCGTGGCAATTTTCGTGAATTAGTCAATGTATTTTCCCGCTACGATAGTGTGCTGAAAATGCATTTGGAAAAAATTGCCACAGTTAAAGCCACCAAGACAAGGCCCCATGTGTCACTGCTTTCCAACAGACGTCAAAATGACATCATTGCAGCACTAGGAACTTACATCAGGAAGGAGATACAACGTGAAATAAAAGAGGCTGAAATGTATTACATTCTACTTGATGAAACCTCTGATGTTTCACACAAAGAGCAAGTGTCATTTGTTGTGCGATATTTTCATCATATGCAAATAAAGGAGAGATTCATCGAAGTGTGCAATGTTGATACAACTACAGGCCAGGAGCTGGAGAATACAGTGTTCTTGCTTCTGCAAAAGAATGGCCTAGAGATGAAGAACATGTATGGTCAAGGCTATGATGGAGCAGCCAACATGAGTGGCATGTATAAAGGTCTCCAAGCTAGAATCCGTGCACACAATGAGAAGGCCCTCTATGTGCACTGCAAAGCCCATTGCCTCAATTTGGTACTAGTGGAGGCATCAAAGTCCAGCAAGCATTTTGTGACATTTTTTAACTTGGTGGAGAAATTGTATGCCTTTTGCTCAGGCTCCCCAAAGCGTCATGCTGCCTTGGTCAAATTTCAGGAGTCTCTCTTTCCTGGACAACGTGTTATGGAGCTCCAGCAGCTGTCAGATACTCGATGGGCTTGCAGGGAAAAAGCACTGAAGGCGCTTCAGAGAAATTTGAAAGCCATTTTGATGCTCCTTGATGACATCAGTGACAGTGACCCACCTAACCTGGCCCAAGGTGATGCTCAGAGGTACAGAAATGCCATTAATTTTATGTTCATTCTCTGCATGGAAATCACCACACCAGTATGTCACTGCTTTGGCATCCGATTCTCTGCAGGAAGAAGGGTTGGACCATTCCACTGCCTACAAGGTAATTGATGGTGTGCTTCACACATTGCAAACCATGAGGTCTGAGGAGAAATTTGGAGAGATATTTAGATGTGCATCAGAGAAGGCAGAGAGTTTCAACATTCCAGTACCTACCGTGGTGCCTGGTCAGGAGAGAAAGCGGAAAGTTCCAGTGCGTTTCCAACACAGCACCACAGTGTCTCAAGTAGGTGCTCAGTTTGAGTCAGTGGAGGCATATTTCAGGAGTGGTGTATATTTCACCTTTCTGGACATCATGACTGGGGAACTGAACAGGAGGTTCAAAGGGGACAATACTGGAAGCCCAACGGCCAGAATCATTCAGTCCTTCCAGCCCTTAACTGTGCATGCTAACTGGGTAGGCCCACCAAACCCAGAAGCCATTGAAGCTGTCCACATCCTCTGTGAATTCTATGGAGAAGATGAGGACCAGCTCAAAACAGAATTAAAGGTCTTCCACTCCAGCTTTAGTTCAAAAGACCTCAGAGAAATATTTCTGATACTGAGGGAAAACAATGGCCAGCTGATCTTTCCTGCCTTTGTCAAAATGATTCAGATCTACGCAACACTACCAGTGACAACTGCGACAGTTGAAAGATCCTTTTCAAAGCTAAAAATAATCAAAAATAAACTAAGAAGTTTGTGTGGAGAAGAAAGGTTGTCTGATCTCCTCTTTGGCCATTGAGAAGATGTGGAGATCAATTACAACGAGGTCATCAACATCTACAAAGACATGGCACCAAGAAGGATGCTTCTTTAGAGCAGTACACTCCATTTAATGGACACTTGAGAATATGTATGTATATAGTTTAGAGTTGGATACAGATTTTATCTTTTTGTGGTGTGATTTTTGATTTTTAGAGAATGTTTTGAAATAAAAGTCAAATTGCATTTAACCTGTGCGATTTTTTTATTATAAAAAGAAAAGGTTTTCCACATATGCAAAAAGTGCCCTTTTTTCCCCCTGGAGCACTTGCCCCCCAAAATGTCTGTGCACGCCACTGTTCACAAAGGATAAAGAAGTATCATAAGCCCACTTTCATTATATTTCATATACTTTCATTATAGAAAAAAGGCCACTGGACATTCTACTGTACCCCCAAATCTTTTTTTCATTAAAAGGAGGAAAGAACTTAAACAAGATGAAGAAAAGTAAAAGATGCACAACTACTTATTAATTCTGCTTTTATGCAATAACTGTAGGTTTAGTTTGTTTACTTATTTATTGTTTCTTTTTTACAAGACAACAAATAAGAAGACATGGTAACGACAAAAGGACTACCAAAATTGCATCTAAAGGAATAATAGACAGGGATTCAGTAACAATCGCTCCAAACAGTTTGAGAATGCTATAGATCTTTCCCCCAGCATGCCCTAATTTTTATTTTCAACAGAGGTGTCTTGTACACGCAGATTCCCACCATCAACAGGCACAAAACGAGGCTTTCTATCAAACTGTCAAAAAATATACATGTACGTCTCAGATAACCTTGGGCTCGTTTTTCTCCAATTAAAGTTGCCTTCACTCTTGTGGAAAGATGTTGCCTATTGGCACATGGAGCGGGTAAACACGTGTGCACACACCTGTGCTCTACTTAGGATTGAGGGGAAAAAATTACTTAAGTTAATTAGAAAAGTTTCAAACTGCCCTAAAGAGATGATACAACAACAATGCTACCACAATACAACACTAATATCAACAATAATCCAAAATGCTCTTCCTAGCACTCCAGCTCTTCCTGCGAAGACGCAGAGCCAGTTTTATGCTCCAAATTGGCTTTGGTTCTCTGATGAGCATCTGCTAACCTATGAAGGAGCAGCTGGAGGCCAAAACGAAAAGCTTTATCTCTAATGGCAGCATCCTGGCAGCCGTTCCACGGCGCTCTGTCCCTCCGCCTCCAGAGAGAGCCGGAACTGCAGAGCGGACAAAACCTCACTTTGAAGCCCACATCAGACAGGATTCAGCTATACGACCCCTGTTTGACTATTATCTGTGCTAAGGTCCAACTGGTCATAATGCTAAATGAAGTAATTAAAACGTCTGAAAATTAGTCAATGAAATATTGGGGTCCCGCACATAGCCCTTTCATCCTTTCTTCAAAGTAAAAATCTGCCCCAACTGTTTGTGTGGAAACAGTGTCAAAAAGCACGCCCTCTTGTCAGATCTAAGAGCTGGAGCGCATTAGCTAAAGCAAGCGAAGTCGAGAAGGGCTTCGAAAAAAAACTGAGCTGACTGTGGACTACTCAAAACCAAAACGACAGGGTTGAGGAATGGGTTTCTTAGTCATTATATTCTGCTGCAGTGCCAGGGCACTTCATTTCACAACAGAGCGTTGAGACGACAAGCACAAAAGAGCCTAGCGGGGAAGGATTGAGTCGTACCTTCAGAATCTGGACTTGGCCTTCTGTGGTGATGTCTCTCAGCAGTTCACAGAAAGATCTGCAAAGGGCTTCTGCATAGTTCTAGAGGGAGAGGAGCACATGTAAAAACAGAGCACGATCATTTCTGTCATTAATCATACAGGATTTGGTTATAGAACCAATAGTTGGTTGTGATTGGCTGAAGAAAAGGAAAAGGAACATTTTTGCAATCACCTTCTAACGTAAAGTTCTATTTATTTATTTATTTTAATTATGAGAAATATTTCAGATGTTTCATCATTTTTCCCCCCCAAATAGAAGTTTCACAATAAAAACAGGAAAATGACAACATTAGCAGAAAATGTAATATATTCAAAAGGATTGGTTTATTTGACTTTGGTTTGTTAAAACATTAACTGGTATAATGTCAAATTTTCAGAGGATGGTTAAAAATATCAACACCCTCAGTTGAGCTCACTTTACCTTGTATTTCCAATCTGTTACACACCCTGCTTAATTAATCACAGTAAAAGTAGCTTAGATTTTTAAGTTTTTTTTAAGTTCCAGAGCATAAAAGGTCCTTCCAGCAAGAACAAGCCTGTAGAAGTCACTCATTATAAAAAATATTTCAATCTGAAACATCACACACTAGTCTGTTCAGATTTATGCCACATTCATCTTTTGAGAAAGTGCAAATAAGGTTATGTTGAACACAGTCATTCCCATCTTTGAATGTCTGCTTATTTGAAGTCTTTTTTCCACCAACCTGTAAGAAATCTGTAGCCGAGAGATAAATGTAGGCATTGATGATCTGAAAGCACGTGCGCACGTTCTCCGAGCTCAGTTCTGAAATAGAGAAACAAAATAAGAACGATACCAGGGTGAAGCAATATCACAGAGCAATATCTCTGAGAGAAAAATAACAGGTAGGAGAGAACATGAACACCAGCAGTGAGGGAGACAGAAGCTGTGTGTGGAAAGACAGGAAAATGGTTACATTTCATAAAACAAAACATCAGTCTGGAGCACAGACAACTCCACACCGCAACTCTGACTCATCCAGAACTCACACTCCTGCAGATGACAGACAAGACAACAGGAAACAACCGCAGTGCTAGACCTTAACATACTCAAACCTTTATGCAACAACATCTTAGTCTAAGTACTTTTTATTACGCATACACTACCATTTTAAAAAGGGGTTTGTATGATTTTTAGTATTAATAAAAGAAGACTCTTACGCTCACCAAGACTGAATTTCTTTTTATCAAAATGTAATAAAATCAGTAATACTAATAACTACTATTATTCAAAACAATGTACTTTTGTGATACATTTTAAAATATCATTTATTTTTTAACAGTCTTAGGTATTACATGACTTTAATAATATATATTATTATTATTTATTAATTATGTTTGTGCTGCTCATTATTTTGAGAAAGCATGACAGTTTTTACAGTATTCTTTAAAATAACTAAAAGGAACAATATATTTTAAATATAATTGAATAGCAATAAATTAGTATTTTTAAATATACTAATTGCTATTAATTGCTAATTGCTATTATTTTATACTAATTTATTGCTATTTTCCTTTTTTTGGGGGTAAACTTTACTTGAAAGATTTTGTTTTGCAAAAATGCAACCATTTTACTGTCACTGCTGAACAATTTAATGCATCCTTGATAAATGATAACAAACAGATAAAAAAGAAATGCTTGTACAATTTTTTTTTAATACAGAATCAATATGTATTTTTTAAACCAAAAATGTACAAGGTGGGCCATTTATATGGATACACCTTAATAAAATGGGAATGGCTGGTGATATTAACTTCCTGTTTGTGGCACATTAGTATATGTGAGGAAGGAAACTTGGGCCATTTTGATATATCACCAACCATTCCCATTTTATTAAGGTGTATCCATATAAATGGCCCACCCTGAATATTTTAAATGCCATGGAAATGTGATAATTTTTGTGTAAGATAAATTTGTTTCTTTTATAAAAGCCCTCCTTATTTACACTTAAAAGTGTGTAATATAAATACGTAAAATATTAGTTGAAAAATATTTTTCTGACTTTTAATTTATATATTGTCTCCCTCTTAAGATTTAGGTACTGTATTATTTATTTACTATATTAAAATGTATTTATTTCACTTAAATTTACTTTGTTTTTCTTATTCACTCGTAGCCCCACTAAAGGGGCCCCCAGACCTTGCTTTCAAAACTCCTGCTAGAGGATACTTTTTTTTGGAACTCATAACTACAAAATATAGTCTCTGTCCTCTTGATCAAAACACAACCTTCAACATGTTTACTAGAATTTACAGATATTTGGATAAATCACATACTTATGATGGTGCTTCCGCGAAAGATAGTGTTTTTTTTAGCTGCTAGCCTTTCTAAAACGTTTGCAGAGTACATGAAACTAGATGAAAAGAGAGTGGGTACAAAGATTAATAAACAACCCAAATCTTTATTTATAAAGTGAATGTATTCATTTAGTGCTCAAACTAAGCGTGTATAAATGCAATAACAAAATAAAGATTACTGTATTGAACAAATTAAAACAATATTTTAAAAACATTAAAAAAACACAACACTGCAAAAATACTATGTGTGAATGCAAAAAAACAGTTAACATTTTTAAGGGCACTTAACAAGGTTAACAGACACAGTGCTTTATGAGAGGGCGGCTGAAAAGTCAATGTCAGATATTAGCTTTGCATATTTACATATGATTCTGATGCTCCATATTGAAGCCCATCTTGGCTGTTTATTTTAAATTGTTAAACTTGCAGAAGAAGAACAGCAATGTATGCTTAAAAGAGAAACCAAAAGCACCACATATTCTATTAAATCAAAGGCATTTGCTGCGTGTCTATTCTTTTTGCGCCTTAATCCAGTCTCCCGCCTAATATAAGAGTCTTATATCCAAGTATATAAGAATCACTTGAGTGCTTTTAGGTACAGAACGGCTGACAGAAATCCTCAAACGTAGCCTGTGACGTCATACCCAGCCGCTGTGTTCTGCCGAGCCGATTTCCTGGAATTCTGAGCTGGCATAGTGGAGTGGGTACTAGTGCTGGTATGACTGTTAAGGGTCTGGTTCTTGTTGGCAAGGTTGGGGTTTGTGGTTGAATGTAGAGTGGCTGGATGGTAGGGCATCAAATGGGATGGCCCGCGCTGTCCGGTGCGGTCAGGGTAGGGGTAATGGCGTCTGGTTCCCCTGCTCCCGTCCAAATCATCACAACAGGATGCACTCAGCAGCCCTCCACCTAGCATAGACAAGAGCGAAGAAGCCAAGCCCACGTACAGGCAGTCACCTATCTCAAACTTTAGACTGGCTGGCGTGTTCTGCATGTAGAAGGTCTGCACCACCTCATGGGTTTTCCAAGACACGGGGATCAATGACAAGAGCCCCGCCAGGAGGAAAAGAGAGCCGCCTACCCCAGCCACCTTGCTCTTGACTGAAGAGCCATCCATGCAGACGGTGCACTGCATGCCGACGGTGGATACCGCGCAGGCCATGACGGAAAAGATAGAGGAGATGACCATCATGGCTCTGGCTGCTTGGAGATCAGTGGTGAGCCCCAGAAGCGTGTTGTAGGTCTCACACTGGAAGGCTCCGGTGCTCTGGTACACACACTCCATCCATAGACCTTTCATGGTGACGACTGCCGTCACAATGTTAGAACCAACGTGTGCGGACGTTGCCCAATACGGCAGAAGAGTGGCTACAAAGGTCCCAAGCATGCCAAAGAGGCCAAAAAGGAAACCCATTAGCTCCAGCGCTGCGATCCCCATGTTGCCCGCTGGATGTGCGTGTTCTCCGAAAGTAACAAAAAAAACTTGATTACTGTAAAAAAAAAAATGATACACACTTCAGATAAATATATTGATTTTTCTGTTTGTGAAAAAAGTGTGCTTAATTGTAATGAATGTGCACTTGTAGTGTTAAAAGCATATATATTTTTGAAACTGCTCACATATAACATACTAATGAATAAAATGCCACTTAGGTGTATTTAAAGAGAGAATACTTTCATGACATTTATCATCACACTTTCGTGCACAAGTGCATTTATCATGTTTTAAAGTACACTTATTTTTGATGTGTTAAACGGTTAGTTCACCCCAGAATGAATATTCTGTCATTAATTACTCGCCCTCATGTCGTTCCAAACCCGTAAGCCCTTCGTTTATCTTCAGAACACAAATTAAGATATTTTTGAGATCGGAGAACTATCTGACCCTCTATAGACAGCAATACTGAAATGATCCAGGTCCAGAAACATAGCAAATACATCTGTAAAGCAGGATGTGACATCAGTAGCTCAACCTTAGTTTTGCAACGCTACGAGAATAATATACAAAAATAATATATTTTACTTAACATTCTTCTCCCCAGAGTTTCCGCCATTTTAAAGAGTATCACTACGTATGCGTACACCTTCCACTCGGCGTAAACAAACACAGATTACATGCATGCACGTGCTTTCCTCCTGAATGAAAACAAGGCTGATTAAGTTATTGTGATACTCTCCAAAAAGGCAGAAGACGTAACTCAGGGGGGAAAAATGCTTGAGAATATTATGTTATTTTAGTTTTCTCTGCATAAAAAAAGTATTCTCATACCATTGCAATAATGAAGTTGATGTCACATGGGCTGTTTTTCCAATGTATTTAACATGCTTCTGGAGCTGGGAACATTTTAGTTATGTTGCTGTATATGGCGGGTCAGATGGATCTCTGATTACATCAGAAATATCTTCATTTGTGTTTCGAAGATGAATGAAGGTCTTACCGGTTGAGTAGAGTAATTAATGACATCATTTTCATTTTGTGGTGAACTAACCCTTCAGCTGCTAGAATGCTTATAAAGTACCTGACTATATAAAAAAGGCACTGAATTGCAACATCGTAACAAATGCGTATTTACAAATATATTTTAATACATAAAACACAACAGAAATGACACAAAGTGCATTTTAGTTTACTATTATCACTAATCAGCACATTTCACTAACCATATTTAAAAAATATCTAAAATTACATATAAGGAAGTGCTTTAGCCTTGCTTATGTCAAAAAGTTCACATTTAAATAAATGTAACAAAATACATTAGCTAAATTTTAGTTTCCTATAAAATCTTATCAGTACATTCGGCAGTACACGTTAATCTTATTTCAGAGAAAATAAATGATTAAATTACATATAAAGGTGTCCTACTTAAGCCCAAAACAGTTCAAATAAAAATACCAAACTACATTAGATCATTTACATTCTATTCAAATTTAAGCATAGCTACCATAAAAAGTACTTTATAAAAAACAGTGTGCTAAAGTCTAATTCTTTTTCACAAGAGGGCCAAGTGTACTTACACTACATAGGTTAATGGGTGAGATGTTTCCAGTAGTTCGTGTGCTCCCACAGTCCTTCTATTTGTGCTCCTACCATCTCTGCTGCTCTGTAGATATTAGGATCTGCCCCTGTCCATGTACACATAGGCACCTCTAGAAAAGAGAGGTTAATGATTAATCGTTACTTATCCCCAAAACTGACCTTTCTGTGTTCATCCTAAAAACAAGGCCACTGTGGGAAAGTACAGCGTCAATCACAGCGAGTAACGTTACTCGTGACTGCTATGTGGGTTTTTTTAGGAGTGTAAAAATGACATTTATGTTAAATGTAACATCTTTTCATTATATATATGTGTATGTATTAAACATTTATATACAACTACAAAGATATTTCTGGGCTGCATTATAAGCCGCATGCGATATATTTAAATACGGTTGTGTAAGCGGTCATTCCCCATCACGTGCGCGCAGAGGAAAACCACGTTAATAATCGAACGAACGAATGTTTTTGCGCAGCTTAATAAACAAGTAACAGTTAGTAGATATTGGGAACTTACGTTTTAATGCCAGAATTGTCAGACATTGTCTAGTTTTGTCCACAAACGAAAATATTACAAAATAAGCAGCGGAAATAATAATACAGCGGAAATAACGTCTCAATACAACGTGCTAGCAGTGTTGCCGAATTAAGGGAATGATTAGAATCGATCGTAATACACAAAAACAACAACAAATCACTCATCCATTTGCCACATCTGGCGACGAAAGCCGTTAAAAAGACGACCAATTAATTAAATGACTGGAACTACCGGTATACTAGCATTTAACACACTTTAAAGGCAAAACAGTTAAGAGTAAAAAAAAACATGTTGAAAAATTGTGTGTGTGTGTGCGGGTTTATGTGGTTTATGAGGACACAAATTTGTATAATGATATAAGTATGACATAGGTATTACAATATGAAGGTGATTTATGAGGACATTTTCAGTGTCCAAAAGGCTTAAAAAACATACCAAATTGTGTTTTTTTGAAAATCTAAAAATGCACACAGTTTCCTGTAAGAGGTAGGTTTAGGTGTAGGGTGTAGAACAATACCACATACAGTTTGTCCTGTATAAAAACCATTACGCCTATGGAGAGTCCTCATAAATCACAAAAACCAACATGTCTGTGTGTGTGTGTGTATATATACAATTTTATTTTATTTTTTTAAGTGTGATACATATTACAATTCTATCATAGACCAACTATTGTCACATGGCGGAACATTGCTGTAAACAAGAGTTTAATTTATTCATTTGTATTAATAGACAGCAAACAATTACACATTACTATGCAGAACGGCCTACTTACCCGGGTAGCTGGATAGATTGTCCACAAGTGTGTTTGTACACAAAAAGTGTGTCCTTTTGCAGAAATGTCTCATCGCAGAATTGTGCTTGTGTAAATACAGTCGGTTTCAGCCGAACCTTTGACTCAACCTCAGCTAAATCACCTCACTGTAATGAGATTATACCAATAATCCAGCCACTTACTGGAAGGGTCAACCATGAACCAACAAAACAATGGGTGTGTTTGTTCACCAAAATTATTCTGCACATTATAACTTAGTAGCGTTAATTTATATTTATTTTCATGGGTGCCATGCACTAAAAGTAAAATAAACTATATATTTATATACTAAATTTATTCTAAAAATATATCTATACACTACAGTATTATTCAAATTTGCTAAATGTTATTAAAATGATTAATGATTGATGAAATTAGACTGATATATTTACACAAGCATCTAAACTGGGTCACAGTGAGGTCTCCCAGGTCAGGGGTGAGATGTGTAGGTGCTGTAGTGGGAACGGTGAGACTCTGTTTGGACCCGGAGGATGAGGTGCCAGTCCAGAGGGACAGCAGAGGAGCAGTGAGGGTGAGAGGAGTGTGTCTACTGAGGTGCCATCCACACACACCTCCACAAATGAGCTCAGAGGTGTGGCGATACACACAATGGATAGTCTGGATGTTTATTCCCATATCAACACCTACGAACTTTGACTCCTATGACCTGAAGCTAGAAAAAAACACACTGAAAAATGAGTTACAGTATACTATTTTCATAAAATTAATTAGTAGGAGAAAACTAGATATAAATATTGGGGGGGGGGGAACTGAAGAAAAAAAAAACAGAATTAAAATAAAAACAAAATTACTTAAGATAACTTTTTTTCAAAATTGCACAGGTCATTTGTAAATGTGTAAAAGAGTGTAGGAGAAAAAAAAGTCAGTCTTATTTCTAAGATATCAAACATTAAACTATACCATACAGCTTAGTAGCCATTTTCAAGACATGTCCCATCCCAACACTTTGTGGTTCTCACTGATGAACTCATTTGTGGACGTGTGTGTGGATGACACCAGTCCTCACACCTTCATAGACCCACTTCTCTCACTCTTCTCTCCTCGTTCTCTTCTGTTTTTTCTGTTCTGGCACTAATTGACATGTACCAGGTTCCAACAACAGCACCGGCATGCTTCATCTCTGAACTAGACACACGCTGACTCAAACATGACTTTGTTTATCATATTTTATATATTATTCATATCTGGATCAAGTTTCAGAGCACCAAAACACCAAATTGAGTCAAAAAGATAGATAGATAGATAGATAGATAGATAGATAGATAGATAGATAGATAGATAGATAGATAGATAGATAGATAGATAGAATATTAACTCTATAGGACTAATTGTAAATTTACAGCTTAAAAAAATATGTTTTATATATATTTAGGGGTAAAATCTGACCTTTGACCTTTTTTAGAGATCCTTCGTTTATAACTGACGTTATACTGTTAAATATGTTTGGAAAATTGTCTGAAACTTTACACATGCTTTTTACTATTTGAAAAGAAATTTAAAGGTCTTGCTGTTTCAAAAAACATCAAAAAATTTCAAATGCTTCAAAAAATCTTTATGAACATTACTTTTTTTCTTCTTCTTCTACTATGTTTACTTTGGAAGTCGTGTTTGACAATGTCTAAAACTTCACTGCCTGAACACCATGTCTTTAAAACAACTTTGTGTTTCATCTTGAAATTTCAAATCAATTTATCGTAGCACAAATGAAAGTCATCAAGACTTTTTCAGCATATACCCCAAACATAAGTAAATGTTGGAGCATTGGTGCCTGTCTTTATAGTAATGCCAATAGACACTGGCATTCTTTCCTGACCTCTGGTTGTTGTATGGATCACATCTTTCAACCTGGCATTCAATACTGTACCCAGATGAGTAGCTAGGTTGACCACGACTTATTCCTCACACTCGCTACACATCCTCCTTGGTACTTAACAACTTGTTTTTTTACTGTACAACCTGACTTTCTGATACACTTATATCACGATCATCAAACAGTACTTTCTAATTGCACTCTATTGCTAAACACTAATTAATCAGCATTTTTTCCCTTATAGGCATTTGCCAGGTCTTAGCACCCTATTGCTCAAGAACACAACCTAATCCTGAGAACTCCTTATTGACCACAACAACTTCCATGGCTATGTTTATAACAGAAAAAAACTGTTAAAACAAAGGGTGCTGGAATGTGTCCATCTGAGGTCAGCGTCCAGGTCAAGAGTATGTAGGTGCTGATGTGGGAATGGCTGCCCTGGCTCCGCGTCTTGACCTGGGCATGTGTGTCGGAGCAGAAAGTGAGCAGAATGACCATGATCTGTAGTGTGAAGGCTGGTGTCACATCAACACCTCCTTAGATAAGATGAGAGGTGTGAGAAGCGCATGAGTCAACAGGGTCACTAGACGGTCGTTGCAAAGCAATGTTGGTTAAAGGTTTACACATTGGTATTATATTAATACTTAGTTAATACAATTAATCATGATAAGCTACAAAGATCAATAGGTTTACCTTACTTACCTTACCTTAGAATATATATATATTTTTTGGGGCCAAAATAAATTTAGAATATATCCTAAACATATGTTGTGATGTTCAATGAAATATATTTTTAAAAACCTTTTTTTTTATTTTTTTTTATTAATAAAATAAATTTTACAAAATAAAATTTTTTATATTGTATTTTGATTAATGTATGTTCTACATGTGTGCTTAATATTAACATATGTATTTAAAATTTATTTTCAAACATATACAAAAAATAATAATTTCTTTAAAACACTTATCATTTTTAGTGGTTCTACTGATGAGCAATTTATTCATTAAATAAAAGTTTTTTCTCCCAAATAACCTTTCGGTAAAGACAACCTGTACCTATGTCTGTTGTTTTTCAATTTTAAGAACACTTTTTTCCCCTGAAAAGGTTTAAAAGAAAAAATATATGGTTACACTTTAGTTTAGGGACCAGTTGTCACTTTTAACTATAAGCATGGATAATATAGCATACAGACTATTTATTAGAATTTCTAAAGCACGTTCTGCATGACCATATTTTACATCCTATCCCATACTTACACTTAACAACAACCTTACAATTAATAAGCAGCAATTAGAAGTCTATTGAGGCAAAAGTCATAGTCATTAATAGTAAGAATTGGTCCACAATTATACTTATAATTCCTTATGAATACTCTATACAATAAATTCAGTCAGAAATACTGTGCCATGCTTCTAAAGTGCTCTGGGTTAAAGCAGGGTCAGTGTTTGTTTGTGTATAGGTGCGGATGTGGGAACAGTGATGCAGGTTCTGGTACATGTAGTGTGTGTCAGTGGAGAGAGCAGAGCATCAGAGAGGGTGAGAGAAGTGTGCTCCTGAGGTGTCATACCCACACACCGTCTCAGATGAGAGCAGAGGTGTGATGCTTGTGTAGACGTGAGAATGACTGGGTCAATGGAACGAACATCGCTGCATGCTCTGACTGTCAGCCTTATATAGTGGAAGATCATAAACATTTCATTTTTCAGTAGCTACCTAATAATGCGACTGACCTTTGTAAGGGTCGACAAGAGTGAAAATGAGATTGAGAGTGATAAAAGTACAGTGTATTGAATGGTTTGTATTGTAGTTCATCGAAATGCCAATAGTTTAGCTGAGAAATCATCTTCCCAAAGAAACTTTAAGCAGACAAACACTTGAAATAGATTTAAAAAGTGGTGGGCTGTGAAAATGATGTGATCTTATTTACACAGTATATTGTGGAGACTGTAGTCTGACACTCACGGCCTGGTTTTCATGGACATTAAGTTCAATGAGGCATCTGCCCTGACTAATATGATAGCCATGTCATGGCTCAAAAATTAACATTAATTCATAATTTATTTGCCATAATTATCACTATTTAATTCTTTCTGTAAACACAATAGTAAATGTTTTTACTTCCTTTTTTTAAGATAATGAACATGTAGCCTACAGTAGCCGTTCCAAAAAAGAATTAAAAAAATATTATAAAACGACCATAAACTCCCATGTAACTTGCATGATATATTCCCAAATCCCCACACAGAAATTTAGTTATTCTTTGTGAGTGAATTCAGGTTAACTCTTTACCTTTTAATTGTGGCTTTAAAGTTAAAAGTCTGTTATGACACACATGTTATGATATTTGATGTCACTGATGGCTCCATGTATGAATATCTGTATAGTAACCGGATTACTGAGTGAAACATACCTTTCCTTGCCTCACTGCTGATTTTTAAAACATTAAAAAAACATAAAATAATCATGACAAACATTATCTGACAAAAAAAAGGAATTACTGTGTTTATATGGACCCTAAAAGCACGTCTCAGTTAATAATTTTGAGCAAAAGGACTGCCCCCTATTGGAGGTTTTTATTCACTGCATTGGCTTTCATGTAGCTACAGGGCTCTGTCACTCTTTTTACTAAATCATCATTTTTACTAGATGCATGAATGTGCATCAGCAAGGTTCAGAGTTGAGAAGTGTGAAGGTTTGTGCTGATGTGGGAACACTGGAACATAGACGGACAGAAGAGAGGGTGAGCGAAGTGTGCTCTTGAGGTGTGAGGGCTGGTGTCATCCACACACACCGCCTCAGATGAGAGCAGAGGCGTGACGCTTGTGTAGCCGTGAGAATGACTGGGTGACTGGAATGGACAACCGTGGACGCTCTGACCCTGGGAACAGTTCAGCTGTACCATGAGATATTTAATAGCATTGTTTTAAAATGCTAATGCTAGTTTTTTTTCTGAATTAGTGTTTTTTTAGATTAGATATATTTCTGCATTTATGTTGATTCAATTAAACAGACCCATTCAAATGTTTAAGAAAGGGTCATTTACATCATTTTATTCACAGGATGTTGGTAACTTTTGTTAAACATTCTAAATTGCACTTTTACACTTCACTAGTCAGGTGACAGGAGATACGCATCAGTAGGTAGGGAAACAGCTCTGGTTTATTTATTGAGTCAATAGTGCTAAGGAATGGTATAAAAATGAAAATTCTGCCATCATTTACGCACCCTCAAGTAGTTTCGAACCTGTATTAATTTCTTTGTTATGCTGAATACAAAGGAAGATAAGTCTGTAACCAGGCTTGGGTCACCATTGACTTTCAAAGTGGAGAAAAAATACTATAGGAGTCAATGGTGACCAAAACAGCCTGGTTACAAACTTTCTTTGTGCTCAGCAGAACAAAGAAATTCATACAGGTTTGAAACTACTTGAGGGTGAGTAAATTATGACAAAATTTTCATTTTTTTCAGGAGTGTAAAAATGACATTTAAGTTAAATGTAACATATTTTATTTATATATATATATATATATATATATATATATATATATATATATGTGTGTGTGTGTGTGTGTGTGTGTGTATGTATTAAACATTTATATACAACTACAAAGATATTTCAGGGCTGCATTATAAGTCACGTGCGATATATTTAAATACGGTTGTGTAAGCGGTCATTCCCCATCATGTGCGCGCAGAGGAAAACCATGTTAATAATCGATTCCGAACGAACAAATGTTTTTGCGCAGCTTGTCAGTGAACTACAGCTGTTAATGTAGCTTTACTACAATTGACAATGCATGTAAAGTTTCTTTTGTAATAATAATGTAATTGGCTCTGGACTGGTGAGGAATGTTGGCCCTTCAGAGGGCCGATGAGGGGTCTGTAGCTTTAAGAAAAGCAATCAACACCAATTGCTTAAGCACTGTATTTATGCAATAGTTTAAGGTTTGTTTAAAACTAACAACGCTGTGAACGTCATCAGTATTTTTTATTTGATTATAAAATGTTGCACATAAAAGTAATTTATTTTGTACTTACAAACTGTAAAAAATGAAGACATATATAAACACATGCAAACGTATTATTTTCTCATAGTTTAAGATTCATCGTTATTCAGTTCACACAAAGAATTTATTATTAGGGCAAGTTAAATATTTCAAAAGGAGGCATTTCAACAGCAGTGTGTTTTTTTGGAAAACTGAGATGTGAGAAATCCGTTAACATTCAAATAAGCCATGGAATTTCCTCTGAAATAATCCATTACGTGTATTTTGGAATTTACCAGAGCTGTGATCTAAATGATTAAGTCAATCTTGGCTGGAGGGAAAGGTTATGTGCCGGCCACTGCATTATTAAAATATTTTTAAAACATATAACTTTGTGAGACCAAATCAATCAATCAGAACATTGAAAGAAATATTTGAACCCACTTAATTATAAATACAAGACAAATCACAATTATAAAACAACAAATCACAGATCTTTACTTTTGTTGAATTCTTAAGGAGAACTGATATACACTGCGTGCTCTAACTAATCCATTTCTTGTTATTTTAAATTAATGATTCGTGTTGACTTGCTTAAAAAAAAAACACTGGTCAGGCTTGAGGAGCAGTGGGCTGGTGATTACTGACATTCCTGACCATGGGGGAGAAGATTTTTTAAGAGCCGTTAGTGGCAGGGGGTTTCCAAGACTCTGAGATCAGCAAATGTTAAAACAGACTGGGACTAGACAGACCCCCATAAGCCAGAACACTCCCAAATGAACAGAATAAACAACATACCTATCCATTATTGCCACCCTCACTGTCTGCTGCTCTGTGTTTCCTAGCATCTAAATTTCTATCTCTCTATCTATCTATGCTTTGATCATTTAAATTACTTTAATTGGTGTAATCTGTGGCCTATAGATTAGACTAATGTATTTTACATAGGCCTATCTCATGACCTTGAGGAGTTACACTTTATTCATTCCACTTTAGATTCTACTAACTATAAGCAACTACATGTCTACACTCTCAGAGTAGACTTAAGTAAGGTTTAGGTTTAGTCGAGTAAGTTAACATAAAGTCAGTAAGTTATGTCGTAGCCTATTTTGTGGATCCATAAAGTGTTAGAAGATATTAGGCAGTCTAATAATGCTCTAATGACTGCTAGTTGACGTAGTTGCAAAGTTACTTGTTAGTAGGCTATGTCTAAAGACTCTTGTTAGAAAGTCTAAAGTGGACAATCGAAATAAAATGTTAATCTTTTGTGAAAATTAACTTTTTACCAAGACTGCAAGACTACCTTTATCCGTCAAATCGTTTTCTAATTAGATTAAAGTGAACGAAAACACAAACGTTAATTGAGTCATTGCATTATCTGTTATCTCAACTGTATGTTTAAGCTATTGCTCGACACTATCTTTATCTAGTTGTCCATTTGTGCCTTTTGCCAAACGCGGGTCAGTTTGCTGGCCCTATAGGAGGTCGGAGTGACGCAGTCTAGCAAATTTGCTCCTCCAAATGGAGCGTCGAAGTCCATCAAGCCCCTATTAGGACCTCATTAAATTCGCTTAGTGAGATATTTTGCACCCTTCTTAACGGGCTGAAGTGTGAACGCGTGCTTTTAGACAAACAGCGTGAGGCGCGCTCGAACTGACCGCGGATCGGCTTCAGTTATGCTTCTCGTGACTCTTGCAAGTGTTTAAAGCTGTTTTCAGATCAGTTTTTACAGATAGGAGCCACAGACAGCAGAGACAGGTCATCAGAAAATCAAAATAAAAGTAGGCTGTACGCCATTCAAAGAAAATTAATTATTAAAGGATGTTTTAAGATAAAGATTGCATATATTTAATTAAAGTGTGACTTAGAAAACACAAAAAGCCAATAGGTCTGTGTTGGGAATTTATGCTTTTTTTAGAGAAAAAAAATGTTTACAGCCTAATAAAAAGTTTTCTGTTAGCTATGAAAACAGGTAAAAGTAATACAACAAGGTGACGTCAATAGTGTTTTTATTGATTCATTGTCTTTACATAATTTAATCATTTTAATAAGAACCAAGGAGACAGAATTTAAAATCAAAAAAATAATATATACGCCTACAGAGAATTAATAGCGATTTATTTCCCTATAACAGCCTATCGATAGGGCACAACTTAGGCTATGGTTTGATCACGCCTATGTATTCCTAATTAATGTAGCCTCTAACTAACTATATTATATATGGCTCCACTCCTGCGTTGCCCCCCGTCGTCTTTCTCGCAGATGGTGTGTAAGTTTGCCCCTCTGTGTTGTTGCAATAACCTCACGGTACCAGATTTCTCACCCTCACGCTGGGGCGCACTGTTTATCCAACTGGAGAAGTCTTCACACCAAAATGTCCATAGCAGTCTCTATCCCAATCATTTGGTAAACAGCACCAAACCCCCTCTTAAAACAACCTCGAATCATTTGGCATCGGCACCGTTGTCCAGCCCCGCCCCTGCAGCTCCAGCTCCATAAAAACCCCGAGAGCGACTCTCCTTCATTCATTCGCTTTCCTCCGGAGGATAACGACTCATCCAAGGCGTCCATCTCTCGGAGATCTTCCAAAATAGGACTATTCGTCGCCTAACAAAAAACAGAAATGAATTCTGTGCTCGTTGCAGCTCCTCTTTCCAATACAATGAACACTGACATCCAGCAGTCTATCAGGTGAGCATTGTAGCATGTACTATTCTATTCTGTTCTATTCTTTATTACCTGTTAGTTGCAAGTCTAAAGTATTACTCTCATTCAATCCACAGCCCAGCTTCTCTGTGGAGACCGTGGCTCATGACAAGAAAGGATGCCCAAACTGAATGCCGGAGAACCAAGTTGGCTTGTGTAAGTTTTTTCCTCCACTGCAATTCTAATATTTCAATAGAACTTCCATTATCTATAGGCTATATGAATGTTATTAAGACCAGAAAACACATAGTACCAAAGTGAACTCCTGTATCTATAGTGTGATTTATTAGGCTGCATGTTAATTCAACCTAACAGCACAGAAAATTTCAATTTGTTGTATGGCATAGGCAAGTTTTTTAGAGCAGCAGGTAGCTTTAAGGTGACAGACAGGCATGTGGTGAGCATTAGGCAGCAGATTGTGTGACTGTGGAGGTGTTTCATTGACACCAAGCCATTCAGTGACGCAAAAAGGCAAACTGAGCAGCTCTAGCGCTGAGACACTTCGCCATATGGCACCACTGTCTGAGTGTGAACACCGAGTCTGTGCCCAGAGACGAGGTGTAGGGGAAAACTGCTCCCAGAGAGCAAGCGATAGCTTGCCAAGATTTAAGCAGACACCTCTAGGTTTGGGAAAGGGAGTTGGAGCAGGTTCCCACAAACACTTTAGCCTGACACCCTCCATGTCACAGCTTTTGCATCCTGCCCAGGGTGTTTTACACCCACAAAGCTGGCAGTGATATCACCTCATAAACACTGGACAGGAAGCATTGTTTGAGTTGTGTTTCGTGCATGTGGTCTTACACGTCTTTTCTCACTCTTTCCAGCCTTACTCCAGGCCAGAAGTGCCCAGTAACACTACAACAGATGGCAAAATGCAGTCCTTCCAGCACCCTGTCAGGTCAGTGAGCATTTAATTTTGCTTGAGCAATGGTTTTGTTTTATAACATGCTTTTATTTCGGCTCTAAAACCCTAATCCATTCCAAATAAGGCTTATTTTACCATGCTAAAAAATGCATTTCCATGCTCTGCTTGTATTTACCCATTTATTTCTTCACACTTTAGGCTGTACTGGCCCAGATCGAAATCCTATGACTACCTCTTCAGCGATGGCGAAGCCCTGCTCAGAAATTTCCCAGTGCAGGCCACCATAAACTTCTATGATGAGTCAGACAGCGAGGAAGAGGAAGACAGCTGTGATGAAGATGAAGACAGTGACGCTGAGGAGTGTCTTAAACCTAACCGTCACTTCACCAGTTACAACTGAATGTTCAACCCCACCCGTCTTTGCAACTGTGACTTTACGCTGAGGGAGAGATCATAAATTTAACATCAACACTGGATAATGCCACATCGTGCTCTATTAGAGAAGTCGTGCCATCAATAATTCAGTGCATGGACATGGTGTTTCTTATGAGCATCTAGAGCAAAACCAGAGTGATTTTACTGATTGTTTAATGCAGGAAACATCAATTACATGAACGCAGATTCAAGAGTGTCTTGCAAAAGAGTAATTCCTGTTAAAAACAGTGAAAATGCAATCCCACATTGGGAAATGTTGTTTCAGAGCAATCTCAGGGTTCTTGCCTTTTTTTTGTATATAAAATTCTATTTGTATTCTATTACCCATCCCTAATTTAATAATATGATTTATGTACATTTTATGTATATATATATATGTATTTATGGCATATTTTTCTACTTTTGTACTTTTGATTTAAAATAAAAATCTATATTTAAATGACTGCAAACCATGTGTGGATTTGTGCTTCTGATAAGTCTCTTTTTGAACTCACTTGAGTCCTTTGATGTTCTTTGAGCCTATCTGTTGACTAAGGGCCTCTGCTGTTTGTCCAGGTTTCAAACAAAAGAGCTTTGATAAAGGACATTGTCTACATTGTCCCCTGAAGAATGTTGGGTTTTTAAGACTGTCTTTCTGTTACAGGCCAACAGAGACCCAACTTGATATCTTTGCTACTTCTGTGAATATATATAGAAGAAGTTTTTTATTGGAGAATACTGAAGTGGTTGTACATACCAAATGGCCAGAAAAAAAGATGACTAGATTTTGACTGTGGAAAGCCTATAACACTGTTATGGAATTTATGTAGAGAACAAACATCTTAAATTAAATTTGTTAAGAAATATATACTTTAAAGTGTCCATGTTACAATGTAATAAAACATTTGAGAGTAATATTAATTATGTCTGTTGTTATAGGGTCAGGATTTGGCTTAGGGTTTCTTGCATCTAATTATCTATTGTTATTATAATAGTTAGTACATGCAACGTCTAACAAGGACATCTTAAAATAAAATGTTACCAGATACATAATGAACGAGTCCTTTCTTTAAGTACACT
Source organism: Enteromius viviparus (assembly GCA_032353835.1). Classification (NCBI taxonomy): domain Eukaryota; kingdom Metazoa; phylum Chordata; class Actinopteri; order Cypriniformes; family Cyprinidae; genus Enteromius; species Enteromius viviparus. Next base: position 280,644 of record JAUCNO010000425.1, read on the forward strand.
TAATTGACTTTACTTTAATTGATTTTATACTATCTGCAAATTTCATGTACACGAGTGAACATTCAATACTTATGTGCACTTATTTTTCACAAGGGAAATAGTGATTTTAAAACTGAGAAACATTACAGCATAACAGGAGTTACAACTGGGTTTTCAACAGGGGGTCTGGGACCCCTAGAGGGCCATTAGCGGTACTGCAAGGTGTCTATGGGTTATTGTTTGACCTCAAACTAATTTTGTGGGGAAAAAAATAAAAAAAGTCTATGTAATAAAATAAATAAAATATTTAGTTCACCTTAGCTAAATAAGCTAAGTTCAGCTAAATGTATGTTTATGACTCATTAATGATTACTTTATATAGGCCTATTTATTTTTGGCTTGTGAGCATCATAAGGTATGCAAACTCTTTAATATGATACTTCAGTATTTTATTTATATGCTATGGTTACAATGCAATGCTTAATTTCTATAATAAGCATTTTCTATACATTTCTATAAAATCTCTGTTCTCCATGGAAACCGACTTGTTAGCCTACTACTCCATTACAGTGGCGCGTTAAAAAAAAAAATAAATAAATAAATAATGCCAGATTAGCTTCAGTACGCAATTACAGTATGTTAGTCTAATTTATCCAACGTCTTTTATTTACTAGAAGTTTCTGTTAATGTGGGCCGGTAGTAAGACATTTAGGATGTGCAGCTTAATTTGGGTTTTACATGTGAGTTTAAAGGTTGTTTTGCTTACTGATATTACAAAAACCACACAGCTCCATCACAAGCGGCAAGACAGAGTTAAAAAAGAGCGGTTCAGCATTGTGGGTAATGCTGTCTTTTAACTCAAGGCGTGGCATCGAGAGAGACCCCTGACTCTGTGCTGACTCTATCATCATCTTTCTCAAATTAAAATGTCACTTGATGGCACTCCGCGTCCATAACGATAGGAATAAAACAATAATGTCTGGGCATTAACATGCGAGGGCCTCTAGAAACTGTTTTGGGAAAGTGTTTACGTGTGCACAGACAAACTACACTACCCAGTTTATTTTTCCCCATTCCCCAAGAAGTATGACTTTGCGTGTACGAAATCAACAGTAAAAATCTCATTGGACAATCAAGGGGAATCCGTGACTCCTATTGGTCCATCCGCATGTCAATCAAACGGCATCCGTGACTCATGTGGGTGCTCCCTAGCTGGAAACAGGGATGGAATGGACTAGCAATTGCAACAGCCTGGAAGGTAGGCTTTATTATTATTTTGCCTCTCCCTCTGAGTTACACTTTTACACATTATTATGTTTTGTTCCGTGGCAACTAAGAATTTCGCTGCGTTTATAAATATACATATTTAATCCCACTGAGAGCCCCTCTAAGGAGTCTGTCAGCTATAGTCAGACTGAATGTGTGTCTCTTATTAATATTTTATTCGCTTTTAAGAAAGCTATTTGTTTCCAAGAATGGCCGTAGTAAATGTAACTACATTCAATTGTTTTGTCAATATTTTCTAAAAATACTTCTTCATGGAAGAAAATCTATCTTGCATCTAGCATTACAAGTGTGCTTTGTATGTCTTATTTTTCTTATTCGTGTTATCGCCGTTATTTTTTTTATCGATGCGGTTTTTAGACATTATTAACGTGAAATTGCGTTGGTATGATATTTTTCGTCTGCAATAAACCGATAGTTACTCGCGAATTGAATTAATTCGGTAAGGACGGAGCTCGAGCTCGAGCGATATAAATTTAGCTCGCGCATCTCTGTATCTACCCTCCCCGTTACTATGGGAACCTCCTCCCCCGCCCCTCCTCCTTCCCCCATCAGCATGACTTATAAGGGCAAGACATTATATAGATTTACATAGTAAAGATATCAGCTTCGTGATAGCACTCTTGTTAGAATGTTTAAGAAATGCCAATGGCCTGGAGTTCAAATTCTCTCACAGTTAATTTGTTGTTTTGTTTGTCATTTGATAACAACAAATGGCCATACTTATAATAAATAACAAGTGTGCACATAAGAAGACTTTTTCAAACCCTTTAAATGCATATTTTCTTCTCCCCAGGTCAAGATACTTCAGATTGAGTTCTCTTGTGGTAGTATGGCAGCAGGTAAGGGCCAGTTTTAAAATCTTTTCATCTTAAAATCTTGAATTTAAAATAGGGTCCATTCATATTTATGTCTGATCTAAAAATAGTGCAGTAGTTCTTGACACACTTTGTTAAATGACATAAAACCATGAAGTAATAGATGATGTGTCAAAGCTCTTTGGGTTCTTTGAGCCCTTCTTGAGAAGTGCTGCACTCATTTCAGCATTGATATTGGTGCCTATTAAAGTAGAATACGGAATTTTTTCAAAATGTACGTTATAGGGTGCGCTTCGGTTTTTGTATTGTTTTGACTTGCAGAGTGATAAATAGATGGAAAAAGATTATCAGAATAATTAAAAAAACAGATCTTTCTATCAGTAATTACACATTTTATGAGAAAAAATGTTGAGTATATGACAGGCCTGGAAAACATACATACACTACTCACAGAAACAAACAGAGAAACACCTTTGCCCCCCATTAAAAAATACAGATATCTTCCGATCTCTCAGCGTTCCTAGATGGCAAGGATGCAAACTCTCTCCTCAAACGTTTTCCACGTGCTAATGGTTTCCTGGAGGAGTTTCGGCCGGGCAACATTGAGAGGGAGTGTGCCGAGGAGAGCTGCAGCTTTGAGGAGGCCAATGAAGTGTTTGAAAATAAGGAGCGAACGGTAAATCCTGTCTTCATTAGAAAAAGATGTAAACAAATTCTATTTCCTGTTTGTCAAGGGGTCATGACATGGATTCTTTTGTTATATTCATAAGTTCCCTGATGTTTACATACAATGTTAATAAGGAATGTTTTGCACAAAAAAAAGGGATATAAGTATTTTTAACTTTTCATCCTGAACCCTTCTGTTTTTAACTGGCATCTCAGGCCTTATAGGCCTTATGATTGGCTAACATCATTGCGTAGGAAACCCCCCTCACTATTGCTTCATCAAATGCTTCTTTGTTAAACTTACACTTGTTTCTTACCCTGGGATCTTTCTGATATCTGTACAGAGACAAGCTATTTTACCCAAAAGTGAATGTCAAGCCGTTGAACTCCAGTGGGCTGGGCCTATGGTGAGAAGATGAATATTAATTGATGCCTTGCTCTGGAGGCAGTGTTAATGCAAATGACTGCGCCCAGGCGACTTCACCTTGCCCCTTGGGTGCAAAATGGTCTGTTTTTGGAGCTTCATTAAATAAATGCTTTGTTTACAATGCAGAGGACATTTTAAGCTATGGAACTTAGAGGATGTTTCAATGGTTCAAATACCTCTTATATTCTAAAAGATCAAGGCAAATTCGTTTTTTCATGTCATGACCCCTTCAATGCAAGTCTACTGCTTTATTCATACAGATTGTTCCTTTTAGAGACATTGTCAAAATTCCAGCAAATCCGTTTCAGCAAACAATACGTGTGAACAAGCACTTGCCAGGTTTGGATGCATTTATGTAAGGAATCTGCTGTCACAGAATTTGAGCCAGTTGCTTTTGTTCTTATGAACTAAAGCATTTACTCCACATGCTTTACCTACAGGCAAACATACAGATCTACAATCCATAAGTGGGTGTTTCTATTAAGTGTTACTTTTGGCCCTGTTAACAGAAAAGTCTATTAAAACCATTTTCTAGACATTTTTAATCTCAGTTCCATTTCCATCACATCGTAACCTACAAGTTGTGTTTAATGATATTTTGTGATGGAAATAAAAAAAGCAACGTATATCACATTTTACACTTTTCTGGAAAAAACTGCATTTGTGTATCCTAAATAAACCCAATCAAAGCATATTTTGCTTTTCTTTTTGTTTATAATTTTACTAAATCGCAGCTTTAGTGAAATCTTTGTTTTTATCACACATAACATTTTTAATGACACTGTTAAACAAGTATACTAACTAAAAATGATTAAGGTCAAAATAGAGCGCAGCGCAGTTTTGTTTCAGACATAAAAATCGTCAAAATCTAAAATCTACTTCCTTTATAGGCAAACTGGTCATTTTCAAGATTGTTAATGGTCTGTGCTTTTGGTGAAGCCATCAGCTAGCATTATTTTAACAGTATTTTAATAAGATTTACCAACAAAAAGAAAAAAATGGCAAGACTGTAGAACGTAGTTCTGGCGTTGGTGTGTGAATGCTAATATGAAACACAGAAGGCCGCTGCATGTGTGCAAGTGGCTCATAGCATTTATCACTTCATTCATAGATGGAGTTCTGGAAAAACCGCAGCATCTACACAGTGAACAGCAATGCTGATTCCCGCTCGGAGCGCCCGGACACTGTATACATGGTGGTGCCCCTGCTGGGCGTGGCTCTTCTCATCATCATTGCACTCTTCCTCATCTGGCGCTGTCAGCTGCAGAAGGCCACTCGCCGGCGTCCGGCCTACACCCAGAACCGATATCTGGCAAACCGGAACGCCCGCAGCCTCCCGCGCATCCTGGTGCACCGCGACCCTCCCTCGCATTCAGAGAACTCTCACGCCAATGACCGGCCAAGTGTGGTGGTCAGCAGTGGAGAAAGGGGCGGGGCTTCAGTCACGTCGCAAGACGCCCATCATCACACCAGCCACTCTCAGAACAATCGCTCCCTGTATGTACAAGATTCGTCTTTGTCCGTGGCTTCCCACCTGTCTGGGGCAACCCCACCGCCATCCTACGAGGAAGTTACCGGCCACTTAGAGAGCAGCAGCGATGAAACGACAGCCCCCTACAGCGATCCTCCGCCCAAATATGAGGAGATAGTGCTAGAAAAGTGAGAGCTTTCAGGACTCGTATAGCGGTAACCAAACGTTAGGGATGCACCGGTTCCCAAGCACTTATCCTAATGTGGCTCTCAATCCGAACAGAGTGTGCAGGCTATGTATGTGTCGTTGATCGGTTTGTGGATTGCACTGGTAAAACGTGGTTGTTTTTCAAGTCGCAAAGGGTTCTCCTGCCTTCACACTCATGCAGCCTTCTCACCATATCTGCGTACCTTTTCACTCCTCACCACTACCCACGGCAGCAGTGGCTGCCCTTCAGAAAGAAAAATGTATAGAACTAAGTGAAGAAGAGATATATCCCTCAATGAGAGTTGAGCCAAGTTGTGCGCTGCATAGTAATGGCATCAGGCATCAAGCATTAGAGCCTGCTAGGAATCGAAAGGAGCGGGAAAACAAGATGATGTGCCAAATCTAATTGGTGTATCGTAGAAATGTTCAGACACACTGAATATTTATAGTGTGTGTGTGTGTGCTGTCCTTTCTTGTGTTTATAACGTCATGATTTGACGATTCCCTTATACACCACGTATACTTATTCCTGTGAATCTTATACCAGCAGTATCTCTGATCCATGCCAATGTCCTTAGAATTAGTAATACACTCTTGCTTGTAACACTAATGGGAACAAAGCAAATGAAAAACACAACATCCAAATCACACATCTGTAAAACGGAAGAGCGTTGTGTGGAAAATGCACTCACAGGTATGCACACAATTCGATTGTTTACAGACACATACACAGAAATTACATAGAATGTAATGCGTTTGTTTTGTGTGGAGCTAGGCCTTAGATAGGTTTAAGAATAGTCAATCAAATCGTATGCTCGCTTGCGCTGTTGATTTCATGGTTATTGAGAGATTTTACCTCAAATGCTGTGCTCACACAATCACTCTCTCCCAAGACACAATTGCACAAAATCTCACACACACTCTCAAAAAAACTGTATTTGGGGTCCAATCATTGGATAATACATTCCAGGCCCTGGATTTTCTTGTTTTGTTGTTCTCCCCGTTGTTCACAGACTGTTTACAATGTGTTTTACTACTCTTTTTTTTATAACAGCGTAAAAACTGTGTGAATTTGTACAAAGCTTTTTGTGGCTTTTGACATCACCAGGTGCTATACTGTACTATAATGCTGCTTGTTCTCACCTTGTTTCCCTCCCCATCACTATCTCTCTGTGTGTACGGCTTGTGCTCTTAACTAGTCAACCAAACTGCCCATCTATTACATGCAGCTGAGTCATGTTTCCCAGCTCAGGTTTAAGCCAATGAACTGCTGCCATTGCAGTAAATGTGTAAATACTGTCTCGCACTGCCAAATTTTGAGTGACTAGGATATTCGTCGCATTTTGGGATTTTCAAATTTTTGTGTGCAAAAATCCACAAGGGCGTAAGATTGGCCTGGGCAGATTCACTCAAACAACAAAATTTGGTGAATGTGACCAGATGTTAGCATTGTGATGAAATATCGCTGTATCAATACAACATAAATGTAAAAGGCATCAGTGGGTTGTTGGGCAAAGCACTAAAAACTAACGAAGCCTTAATATAATTGTGCTGAAATCACTGTATTACAAAATGCTAATGCAAAAAGGGTTAGAACTTTAACATGACCAAACGCTTTCATCCAAACAGTAGATCGAACGGACTGAATATGTATATACACACACACACACACACACACATACATACAAGCACAGTATTTGAAAGATGCACTGGGGAAGTATTGTTTGACCTTGCTTCTGATCATTGAAAATAGAGGAGTCGCAAACTGCTTACTTGGCTTGGGGCTCGGCTCAAGTCTCTTGGGCCTCTTACTCCAGCCTCAACAATCAATCCCACAATGCCCTGACAGGCTGTCTTTTGCGCTGATGGAGCACCCAGCTCAGTAGACAGCATTGATACCAGCTGGCACGGACTACAGATCAGTTTTCAGGCTTGGTTGCTGTTAAAAGACTGATAAGAGAATAGCGTAGACAACTCGCTATAGCAGATGATGAGCGTTAAGAGATGAGCTGGACTGCTGGTAGCTTCAGTGGGTTGTAGGTTATGGCTGAACGTCACAATCTCACGTAAAGCAACAGGTTTCTATTGTAACAACATCATGTCAGAGGTAGCAAGAACTGAAGATAATTTCAAGTGTGGTTTATCTTTGTGTTTATTTTAGACCAAGAGAGAACTGTATGCGTGAAGAAATGTGTCAGAGAATATGTGGAGAATAAGTGTCCGTATCTATGCCTGTTGCTAGCACTCATGTTCCTGTCTAGCATTTGTGCTGGTAAGAATGTGCCACAGAAGCCACAGGCTTTGGTTTATATGCTAAATATACGTGTTATATCCTAAACCAAAACATAATACATCATTGTTGTTCTTTAAGCCAAATTGCATGATTTTTTCATCATTCATGTTTTTTTTTCTCATTTATAAATATTGTTTTTTCAGGTGTGGCTCTAATTATCTTAGATATGTTTGTGCTGGTTACAACAATTTTGCATTTAAATGTAAACACATTTTAATTAACATAAGCACTGGTATTGAAATTCATAATTATGACAGAATTGTACATTTGTGTATATGTCTTTTATCAATTTTTTTTCATTTTAGGAATTATGGCAAATTCTGTACTGAATGGATATAATAAACTCAAATATCCATTTAGTGTGAATCTACATTGCATATAATCAGTCGCACATGAAAGTCAGTTGTGTAAATAGTAAACTGATGCATGAATCCAGTTTTATTTTGGATTATTTTACTTTTGAAATATTTTGCCATATTTAAGCGTGAATATAATTAGGAAAAAAATAATACAGCTCTGTGAGCTCAGTTTTATTAATGTTGTGCGCTTTGTTTTGCCACACAGACTTGTTAAAAGCATTAACTATCAGTGAAGTATCTCACCCAAAGAAAATGATCGTTAATTGCTCTTTAGTAGCTACTTTTAATTAGGCTTTAATTGTATTTAATATACCATTGACTTTAAAAACAGCCAGAAGTCTTTAGAGTCTTCCATAACAAATCTATATAGCTCTTCTTTAAAGATGTGTCTCACATGGATCTTAATAGAGCTTCCAATGAAATTGATATGTTTTGAAAAAATTATGTTGTTCCTGTTCTGTCACAAACGTCATATTATGAATCATTTAATTAAATTTAAATGAACAGTTCATATCATATCTGCTAAATGGCAGAGTTGTGATAGAGAACTTATTTTAGTATCACTGAGGCACTATTATGGTTTGCGTTAATATTTAAAATTTGTTTTCCATTTTTATTTTCCATTTTAATGTTTCTTTTTTTTTTGAACATTTCACATGTATGTTCCTTCTGAGAAATGTTTTCCTGAGGTCACACTGTTAATTGAATGTTCCAAGTGCCAATTTCCTTTTTGTGAAAGCACTGATGTTCTTGGATAATAGTCTATTAAAGAACGAAAACGCTCTATATATGTCTGTTTAGTGTTTATTGTTTTTTTCCCAAAGAAAATTAATTTGCCAATCAGATGTCCGTGAGTTGTTTCCAAACGGGCCGCCCCCAAATTTATGCAATTTTTATATTAATAGTAATATTAAGCAAATTACCATATTTAGAAGCCATATTTTATCTTTAAGTAATATTAGTAGTTTAAAAAGTCGCAATAGCTCTAAGATTTAACTTTAGGCCTACACAAAAGCTTTAGCCTACGTTATGTATTTTTTTATCTTCAGCAAGTTAGATAAAAACATATGCGCCGCCCACTTTTACTCGCGGTCATATGACGTCATGTACGTCAGTCGGCGTGAACTGCAAGAAGGTGGGTTGAACAGCTTGTTGAAAGTTTAAACAAGTGTTTTTATTAAGCCAAGACACTTAAACGCGCTGTTTACGGTTTGCTATTGTATCGCTAGTAAATATTAATAGGTCTGAGTGAAAAACGAAACCAAACTCTCAGTCCAAGCCGTGGACATTAGTTACGTTACCTTGTAATGTTATGAGTTGACAAATTTAGCCCCGCGAGCTTAATCAACAGGTGTCTGTTCAAAAGTGTGTTGCTGGATAGAAATGTTAGACTGCTTAACGTCCGCCTAGAATTCACTTCTATCCATGAGACTGTAAGTCATAAAGGAACAATTTTGATGGCTGACCTCTATCTGACCACACATGGGTCACTGACCGCTCACTTTCATTAGACTACTACAACCAGCAAGCAGCAGCAGCAGCTATCTTGAGTATTTGCTACATCACGGTTCTTTAAAAAATTAGGCTACTTAACATGACTTTGTTTTGCAATCTATTTCAGTCCGTGTGTTTGTTTTGCTCACGTAACGCAGCTTAACATTAGATGTTAATTCCCTTTACTGGCGTTAGGCTGGTTATGGCAGCTCCAGGGTATTTTGGTGATGGTCCTCCGATGCGCGAGCGTGACCCGTACTTCACCGAGGTCATCAGCCAGAGGATGCGCGTGCCTGAGCGGCTGAGGGTCGGTGCATCGACTGCAGAGCAAAAACATGAAGAGCTGCCTGCTGCCTACAGCATGCACATCCCAGACAGACTGGCCTTAACAGGTAGATTGCATATAGGTCATAGTTTAGACTACCTATGTTCATTAATGACTTACGGGTCAGAGATGTGACCCCGGACCACAAAATAAGTTACAGAAGTATATTTTTATATTTTATAGCCAAATACATTGTATGGGTAAAAATGATTTATTATTATTTAAAATTATTATTAATTACCATTTGGAGGAAAAGTAAAGATCGTGTTCCATTAAGATATTTGATAAATTCCCTACTGTGAACTTTTTTTGATGAGTAATATGCAATTCTAAGAACTTCATTTGGACAGCATTAAAAGTGATTTTCTTAATATTTATTTATTTATTGCACCTTCAGATTTCAGATTTTCATCTTGGGCAAATAATGTCCTATCCACACATCAGTGGAAAGATTATTCAGTTTATTAAAAAGCTTATTTATCACTTAAAAACACATTTAAAATGTGTAGTTGATTTTTTTCATCAAAAACACAGTAAAAGAGTGATGTGAAATTATATTAGCGATGTGATAGACTTAGAACGTTCAAAAAAGATTTCTATACGAAATAAATATTGTTCATCTATTTGTGTGTTAATTTTTAAGTAAAGTATCATAGTTTCCACAAAGATATTAAAAAGTAGAAACTTGTCGACACTTATAATAATAATAATAAAAAAACATTATTATATGCCTCCACAGTATATTGAATGATTTCTGAAAGATCATATGACATTAAGGACTGGAATAACAGCGTTAAAAAAAAAAAAGACAACTCTAAAATTGTAGAGTATTATATAGAATATTTCAGAACATTTGTGCTTTTGTGCTTGTAGTCAAATAATTGCAATTTTGTGAGCATGTTACTTCTTTCAAAAATTTAATAATTACTATTAGTGTATTTACAAAATGTTTCCTCTTAAACCTTTTATGTTTTTCAACAGATACTCCTGATCTGAGTCCACGACCTCTCTTCACTAAACACACTTCATCAATGTGGGACCTGCAGCATGGGTCGTGGGACAGGGAGGCGTTCGTGAAAGAGCCTGTCCAGGTAATCTCACATAGCCAAACCTTTGACTAAGTGGCAAATAGAACAGAAATTGGGGCGTGAAGTGTCCAATCACAATTTTTGTTTTTATGTGATGTGTAGAGAAAAGTGTATATTATATTAGGGATGTATTATACAAAAGATATATATATATATATATATAAATAAATGTCAGGGAGGGTCATAAATGTTGATGATATTGCTTGTAATGTGTCACAGAGTCCACTGCGAAGGTCTTACAGTGACCAGGGCTTCGGTCGAACCCCACCTGCAACCCCCACACACTCCAGACAAACACTCCACTCCCAGTCTCCGTAAGTCCACTTGCTCTGTCATATATAAATATAAGAAGACTATATCAGTATATTACAAGTATAATTGACAAGAAACCAAAGCAATCATTCTTAATTCTCACATGTTTATATTTAACAAAATGTTATGTTTGTGTATACATACAGTACAGGCCAAAGGTTTGGACACACCTTCTCATTCAGTGTGTTTTCTTTATTTGAATAAATCCCCAACAGTGTCACCAGCAACACACCATCACACCTCCACATGTGTTCATTCAAAGTTTTGATGCCTTCAGTCAGAATCACTTCTGTGTTTTAGAACTAGTCTATTAAGTTAACGATCTTAGAAGAACTAGCAGATGTTGTTTTCAAATTTAGATGTAAACAAGACATTTCCTTTTCCCAGAGAATTACAGTCAGTGTGTATCCATTTTACGTACATGTCTCACTACCACTAAACAGCCTCTAGAGGGCAGGAGAGATTTGGTCAGTTCACCTGACCTTCTGTGCTAAATGAGAAGCTTACTTGTTTAACTGATGAAACATTTATTTAAACAAACCCGTTCAAATAAAGCATGTCAGGTGTGTGTACAGCTAGTGTGAGTCTTAGCATCAGTCTTTAAATAACAGCGGTGCTCCTCTATGTCCGTACTCTCCCACCCTGTCCACGCTAGCCGCAGTATTGGACGTCCACGTGTCGTGCATACAGACCTGTCCCTACCAAAGCCCCTGGAACTCCCTTCTATCCCACCCAACCTGCTGTCCCCACAGAGCATGCTGCAGGCCGCCAAGGAGCTGGGCCAGCAGGCGTCTCAGAAACTCCTCCAGACCGTCACCAAAAAATACTCCTCCAGGTGACACAGATCCTCATCCTTCACGCCCTGCCTGTCCCCTTCCTGCGGTTGTGGGCTCTAACTAACCTGGAATATTGCTCTGACCTTTGAACCCCTGTTTGGTTTAGTTTGGTTGTTTGGAATCGCTTTCTGTCAGGCTTTTAGAGCTGGTGCACCTTTCATGCCTGCACATTCACATCAGAGCTTTGGGCTTTGATTGAATTCACTGCTTTTGCTTTACCTGAGCAACTAACAAGCACCTTAAGTAATCTAAAACGTTTGAGTTCTGAGCTTTTAGTTCATGAAACCATGTTCACTGTGGTCTGCTGTGGTTTCTGGTGTCTCTTGTGTTTTAAGGTTTGGTCACCCAGAAAACCACCCCTCTCAGGCTGTGGAGGTTCAACCTGATCAAAGCCAGACAAGGTGACAGTGGCTCATGCAATGTCCATATATACAATAATGGAATGCTGCTGTGTGGTGATCTAAGAGCAAGCAAACACTTCCTGTTTAGTTGTTATTGTGGGTTTTTTATCAGATTATGTTGGAAGCTCGTTGAATGAAGTAAAGCAGTCAGTGATGTAAGGGAGGGCGTTATGTGCGGTTTAGTGAAAAAGATGTTGATGTTTTTGTAGCATCTATTTTCTATCCCACAGTGCCTCACAGGAGTTCTGGCTCAGTCCAGAAGAAGACACAGGTACTGCGGTTGAGTTCATGGTGCTCCGCAGACAGGTGAGAGCTGGAGCTTCACTCCGAACACCAGTTCAGATTTCATTAACAAACAATGCAGTTTTTTATATTGTGTCATGCATTCAGAAGAGTATATATACACACAACACAATATATACAATGTAGTTTATATGAAAACAATGTGTATAATACAGTAGTCTTAACGCATAATGTTAATCTAATTATGTGCATACACTAGTTACAGTATTGTTAAAGTAAAAAAAATACAATATATATGAAAAAAACTAAATATGAATTAAAACTAAAAAAATTCTAAAAATGTGTATGTATGTATATGTATGTATATATACATATATAAATATATACATGTACATATACATACATACATAAATATATATATATATACATATATACATACGTACACACACACACACACACACATAAAAAAATAAAGGCGAAACTGCCTTTTAAGTTGTCCATAGGAAGTCCTTAGCTTAACATATTACCGAACAAAAATTAAGTGTTGATACATTTACGGTAAGAAATATAAAAAATATTTTCATCTTTACTTAATTTACTAATAATTTTTGGCATAAAAGAAAAATCTATAATTTTGACCCATACAATGTATTTTTGGCTATTGCTACAAATCATCATATTAGAATGATTTCTGAAGGATCATGTGACACTGAAAACCAGAATAGTGCTGCTGAAATTCAGCTTTGCAGTCACAGCAATGCGTGACATTTTTAAATGTATTCAGATAGAAATCATTTAGTTGTAATATTATTTTACATAATTGTTTTTACTATATTTTTGATCAACAAAAAGCAGTCTTGATGAGCATGAGACTTCTCTCAAAAATATATTCAAAACACAATCTTGCAAATGCCAAACTTTACTACAGTAGACAGCACATATAGTGTGGATGACATTGATTGTGTTCCTTTGATTTGATTGGTGCAGGTGTTGAAGATGAGCAGGAGGATAGCAGGACTGGAGAGACAGAACGCAGAGCACAGACAGACAGAGCTGCTGCTCTTCTCTCTGTTACTGTCTGCCTGTCTGATCAACGGCTGGCTGTGGATGCGCAGATGACACTCGTCTACACAGACAGCACTACAAGAGCAGTGAAGCTATTAACTAGGAAGTACATAACTCTAGAAATTTACTAATTTTTTTTTAAATGCGTTCATCAAAATTATAGCATTAGAAACCACTCCCATAGAAGCCTGTCATCAACCTGAGGCGTTACATCTCTGAACCTTCTGATCACGGTAGTGACATGGGACACTTAGCATTACAAGTGATTTGAGGAACTCGAGCATGTTTCTCTCCTTGTGAGAGTTTGACTGATGATGTCATTCAGTAACGTGGTCTCTTTTGATCAGAGTAGTAGCTAGTTTTTTTGTATTTGATTTATTCTGCAAATTAAGTAAATTCTGAGATTTTCTGCATGCTTTAAGTATTTATGAAAGTATAAAAATAAATTTCCTTTTTTTCCGGTTATGCCTTTGAATAGCCTCCATCCATTTTAACTAATTTTCCCAGCCCGATGTATGATGAATTTTTAAAATAATAAAAATTGTAATTGGTGTCGGATGTCTCGTTCTCTCAGTGTCAACATGAAATTGGCAAAAAGTTTATTTACATGATGCTTTTCAAAGAACAAAACACTGCAAATGGATCAGTTTATTAAAAAATTAAATTAATCAAGAAAAAAGTTAACGCAACACTTTAGACTATAAACCAAATGAAAAATGCAAAGCCTTATACAAAATCTGCACGAGATAAGACAGGAAATGAACAGGAATACAATTTAATTCAAATTAATAATCGTTGTACAGTAATAACATTGTCAAGCAGCAACTAGAGTGACATTTTGTAATGTAACACATACTATGAAATGAACGCCATTAACATTCCTCGTGAGTAAAAGAAAAAAAATATGTAAAATGCCCATTGATTGGGACACAAGGGTACATACTATACAAAAACACATTCTCATAATTGGTCCTGGGACCGACACATTCTTCTTTAGAAAGTTTAAAGTATCAAATGTAGCAAGACCATCAAGATTAGTTTAGATAACAAGACTGAGGCTTCAGGTGGAACAAACTGAGAAATCTTGACCAGATTAGCCTAACAATCACTGACCAGTATGGTTGAACTCTTGAAGGTATGTAGACCAGTTTGCAGTATTACAAGGACACAGTATTCAGGGAACTGTATTTGAAATGTAATGAGCGTGTTTATCAGTATTTTGTTCCACCTTTGTCTCAGTCCACTCTTTGGTCCATTGTCTTAGTTTGTGCCCAAATTAGATTAGTGCTCTTCAAACTTGCTGAAACTGTCCTCTTAAGTACACAGCTGTAGAGAGCATTGACACAATGGGTGATCTAACAATGCTGGAAATGTTTCTTTCAAATTTTATCTAAAAAAAAGAAAGACAGGAAGGGAACAAAAATACTAGTTTCTATCTCTCAAGCAAATGAGAAAAGGCTGATTGTGTACAAAATGCCAAGTACCGACGCGCACACAATGTGCTGAACTGAGACCGGCTGTGCTCAAATACTTGATTACTTTGCAAATGAATTTGGTCCATGTCTCCAAAACAAACACAAAAAGGCAATAAAATTATAATTTTATGATCACGGGTATGATGCTGGTAGAACTGCATGTGGTAGTCTCTTAACCAAAAACTGCTTTTTTTTGTTTTGTTTTTTAAATCATCCAATGGCTCCACATTAGTCACATGGGATTTAGGGCTCAGATAATTGGCTCAATACAAGACATTTCCTAGGACAGCTGACCCCTTGGGCAATGGGTTTTATACTGCAGTAATTCATATGTCCTACAGAGGGCGAAATGTGTTCAGTGCGTAGTTTAACCATTGAAAAAGTTTAGTCAGTATGATTTTTATTTTTTATTTTATCTAGCAGAAAATATAGGGATCACATTAGTGATCCAAGCCCAAACTTTTAAATAGTAATGTAAATATGAATACAAAATACTGAGTTCTGTGACATAATGACCTGCTTTAAAAACTCGCGTTTGAATGTTTATTAATTCAGAAACGACAAAAACCCCAGATAAGAAACTATTCATCATATTTGTGTATAAGCACCTGAGTAACACGAGCGAATTCAACAAATAAATCAGCTCAATGTTGTTGTAACATCTGCCAGGGAACCAAGTGGTTCAGATCTGCAAACACTTGAAATGTGACAAGTTCCAGATGAAAATGGACACATCGAACAGACGTCACACTGACGTGCGCGAGCGTCAGGGACTCACTCCAGAGGTCGATCGAAATAAATTCTGAAACCTTAAAGCACATGACAAAATAATAAAAGCACTGAAATCAGATGGTTTCATAGATATTTACTGATTTCATGGAAGAATCTCATTTACACATCTATGTAATTTTAAATTATGTTAGACCCTCTAAATAATATGAGGATCGTTCCTTGGCCCTGCTTTATTTGCGTATTTAATTTGACTTTTTTTTTTTGTTTTACGGATTCCTTTGGTCAAGAGCTAAATGTCTGTCTTGAACCACGGGACTGGAAAAAAGCTAATTTGTTATCTACAAAATAAAATGAGGAATTAGAAGTAAACATTACATTGAAACGGTGAAAGGACATACCGGGAAATCCGGGATCCATGGCTACCACATGGACACCTCTCATTCAAGGCACGTTTGTGGCTGCTGTAGCTCTATAGGAACGATGGACCTCAGTTCTGATTGTAAAACTACAGACTCTCACACAGACAAACCCAAAACCAGTTGGGTCACTCACACTTTCACATACGGATACATGAGCTTGTGGACATAGTAAACGCTCGTTGGTCCGTTGCTCTTAAACAGTGAACCGTACAGTACATGCTGTACAGACAATGTATCCTAGAATACAAAAGGCCCTACGACATTCAGTTTTACAGTATTCCGATTCATATTTACACGTAACAACTGTTCGGCTAATCACCATACCAAGTGCCACATTTGTATTATTAGTACATAATACAATTAGTACACAACAAAACAATTGCATACCCAAAAAATATGTAAAAACAAACAAAGTAGTGCAATAAATGTAAAAAAATGATGCCAATATATTTGGTCCGAGGGTCTGGAGGGGACCACCAGACAATACTGTACAAAAAAACTGTTGATTGTAAATGGCATAGTATATTGTTGTTCGCATTCCTAAGCCTCATGATAATGTTGATCTGAGAGTAACGGAGAGAAGAGAAGTGCACGGATTCCTTCACCTGCTTAAGAGTCGATTCTTTATCAGTGTGTGTGTGTGTGATCAGATGAGTATTTCCACCATCTCGCTGTCCACGTCCTGGGGAGGCTGCGGGAGCGACTGCACTGGTGCTCTTCTCTCTAATGTACTGCTGTGAAACACTGGCACATCTGTACAGACAAAGAAACAAAGATGATTAGGGTCATGATTGGGTAAAAAGGAGTGTCTTAAAAAAGGTAAAATCTTTTTAAATATCTCATTCAAAACAAGCCATGTTCTAAGTAATGTACACTTTGTCCCGGTTAGTCTACCTTCATAAACATCGTAAGGGTTTTCTTTTTGTATAATAAATAAAAAGAAAACAAGTGGAGAGAATAGAGAGAACACGGTTTTACAGGGTCATTTTTATAATAAATTAAAAATAAATTTAGAATAGAAAAGAAAAGAAGTATCAAATCATAAATAATATATATATATATTGTATAATATATACACAGACTTTTCCAACAAACCAGACATACCTTGCTATAAAAGGTCAAATTATCCAACATATTTAGATATTTCATATCTGTATCACAATTTTCCTGCTTTCCCTTGCTTGCTGACACAGAAAGTAATTTTATAAATATTTATTATATTTTAAAACTGCTTCACTACATTTATGAAATAATTAAATAGATTATGCAAAAATACAGAATTTTCTTTTTAAGAATTATTTTTTTTCATATCTAGACAGCAGTGGTGTAAAGTACTTGAGTAAATGGATTTTGTTACAGTACTTAAGTATTTTTTTTGGCTACTTTGTACTGAGTATCAAAAATACAAGCAACTTTTACTCAAGTCGACATTTTATAATATC
This sequence comes from Enteromius viviparus, assembly GCA_032353835.1. NCBI lineage: Eukaryota > Metazoa > Chordata > Actinopteri > Cypriniformes > Cyprinidae > Enteromius > Enteromius viviparus. Next base: position 297,980 of record JAUCNO010000425.1, read on the forward strand.
ACGGCTAATTTATTGGGCATAAGAGGTGATATTGCCATCTGCAGGACGCTGAAGGTACTGGATCAGTGGCGGAGCAGTGGGTGGATTCTGGGGCTTCAGCCTGGAATGTTTTTTGCCCTGAATGTTTTGGGTTTATTAATGGTTTTGTAAAAAAAAAAAAAAAACGCAGGATCGATGAAATAATATCAGCTGCACTCTCCTCTCCAACAGCGAGATCACGTCACACACACCGCTGTCCTACATGGCCACGCCTCCTGTCAATCACTCAGATCCTCTCATCTGAGATGCTTCAGTGTTATGGATGCTAGATCGAGAATTTACCAAAAAAAAAAACATTCGAAACACTCTTACAGAGCGCATACATACATAACATGAAGTCTAGACTAGTGCACGCACACATTTACAGTGTGTTCTTCGATTTTTTTTTAAACAACAGCTTAATAAACAAAAAGTTAATTAAGAGACTTTTAGGCATAGTATCGCCCATCTTTGCTCTTTTGCTTTCAACTAATATTAATCCAAACAGCCACTGTTTTGCGTCTCTGAGCAACACAATGCTGTTTCGTTTCAATGACTGAAAATCACTTTATAAAGATAAAAATGCCTACAATTTGTACAAATCATTTTAAACATATTGGAAAAGATTTCTCTCAGTGTGAATTAAAAATATGAATTAACTTCAGTTTTTTTTTATTAATAAACATAAACAAACTATACCTTCTCTATTGCCAGAGCATGGATCATCCATTGCAACATTTATTCTAATTTTTATGTTTTAAAATCTGTTGTTTTGGAAAATAGTTTATGCTTCTACTGCCTGCTGACTTGGTTTTAAACCTATATTATTACCCATATTATTATTTTTTTACAAAAACATGTAGCTAAGCCCCGAATGTTTATAATGTCTGGCTCCGCCCCTGTACTGGATGCTATTTACCTACGGTATATAAGCTAAATGAGTGTTTCACATGGCTGCTTTTGTTAAAGTTGAATAAAAATATTGCCCTCCTCTGAGGTAAATCAGAGTCAGCTCTGAAATTTCTTTTTTTTTGTCCATTGTAGACTGAAAATATATTAAAAAAGAAAAAACACGAATTGTTTCACTTGTGCATTTTTTGAACCTTTGAGTTTGACTGAGACTGACTAGTTGGATCTATTTTGTTCTGCCATGTTGAAATATTGTTCAATAATTTTCAATTTCATTTCTATATTATAATATAGAATATTATATTATAATAAGATATATAATATAATAAAATCTCCTAAATAACCAGTTTCTTGTTTTTCACATTTCTTGGTGTTCTTTGAGCCTACATTCAGAACGAGTAAAATACTTTAGTTCTTTTAAAATTGGATACTTTAAGACTTTTACTCAAGTCTTATTGGAAGTGTTGACTTGTAACTTGTAATGGAGTCATTTTTACAGTAGGGTATCCATACTTTTACTCAAGTATGGTTTTCAGGTACTCTTTACACCTCTAAAAGACAGTTACAGTACATGACCCTAATATATATATATTTTTTTTAACTTTATGATGTAGAAGTGTATTTAAGTTATTGTATGTATGAATTGCATGTTTACTGAATAAATTCTGATATATATTGTAAGTCGTGCGATTGACAGTTTCATAAAAATTTACCAATTGGATCACTTTTCTATTGTGCTGTTCCTATCAATTAGCACTCAACAAGTCATTAGTACAAAAACAAAACCTGAAGAAAACACTAGTTAGTTCTCTTTAGTATGTGATTTTGTGTGCGTGTTGTACCGGCGATGCGGTCTGGTATGTAGACTGGGCTCGGGCTGCTGATCCGGCTCGGTCCAGATACGCTCTGCAGGGCAGGTGTGCTGGGCTTGCTGGCCTCCTGACCCTTTTCCGTCTGGGTGCAGCTGTCCCTGCTGCCGGTCTTTGAATGTGTGGTGGCTGGCATTGGGGTGGAGGGCAGGACTGGAGATGGAGAGGAGGAGATGGACTCTGTCCTCAGAGAGTCACCTCTGAACTCTGGGCCGAGCAGAACACCTGGAGCATGAAAAGCATGAACAATTCAGATGCGAGTGGATGAAAAAACACACATTAACACATTATAAATATATCATACTATTATTATGGCTACAAATATTTTTTTTTGATGTAACAAAAGTACATCAAAAGTACCATGACTTTCAGACACCATCGTTATTTTTTTTAATCAAATGTTACAGAATCAGTCAAACATTTTATTTTGACACAATTTAGAGCATGAGATGTTTTTGATTTAACATTCAGTACAAATACAGGTCTGAGAGTGGGGTCAGTGTGTTAACGGCATTAAAATATTTTAATATTGTTTAATAATCATAACAGCCCTATTGATTTTATTACTTGTTTGGCTAATTTACATCTGAGGCCTCTTTGAGGGTTAAACAGTCTCACCAGTAACACATTTCAGATCTCTTTCTCATGCACCTACCCAGACTTCCTTTCCAGCTACGGTCTTCCCTGCGCTCCTCCGTGATGGGGCTGCTTCCGCTAAGTCCAAGAGAGTGTGACAGCAGCCCGGAGCCGCTGGAGCTGCCAGTGCCTGTAGCTATGGACATGAGGGACTTGGAGGGCCTCATGGCAGGGGCGTCTAATTTGCTGGCAGGTTCTTTCCTTGAGCGCTGATGCAGTACCTTTATCATGGCATCCTTCTCTATGATCTGAGCATGCAGGTTCTTGATCCTGCTCTCCATGTCCAGACAGCGGCGGTTAGCCATGAGGATCTCCTCTTCTTCTTTCTGGATACGAGCCTCCACCGAAGTGTCGTAGCTGCTGCTTGGAGAATGGCTGATGATGGCAGAGGACGTGTCTCTGGACAGGTTAGAGAATAAACAAATAGAAAAACCAATAGATTTTCAATACATTTTCACTAGTTATTTATTTTATAGTTTACTTCTGTTTTTATCTAATATTAAATTTTAACTTAAATTTTTATTTTCTATAGTTTCAGTATAGTAATTATTTAATTAATTAATCTCATTTGCACTATAGTTTAAATTTATTGTTATGCATACTCACAATTTTATGTTTGAATTTATTTATTTGGATTAAGCCCTTGAGAGGGGGTCCCATACGTCCATTTGTGCATTTAAGTTCAAATAATGTCCATTTCAGGTAACAATATATTTTTATTGTTAATTTTCAGGTCGACAAATCTTAAATAAGAAGGGAGAAGGGAGCTTGTGTACCTCTGTGTTGCCACAGAAGCAGCGGCGTCCAGTGCAAACTGTCTCATGACGCTCTCCTCCAGGTATTTCTGCTCCCATTTGGTCATGTCGGCCTCCAGGGCCAAAATCCTCTCCTCTTTTTCTCTTAGGTGCTCCATAAGAGCCGCTGTGCTGAATTCAGGATTAACTGGGTTCTGAGAACCACCCTGCCTCTGTGAGAATGAGAGAGACAGAAAGAACCATTAATAAATCTCAGTTAAGTACATCAATTCTGACCAAAATGCCACTAATAATATATGTTTCCCCATTTAAACTAGTTAAACTAAGCCAACTGGCTTAAGGTCTTTGAACAGGAGTCAGAAATTTTTGTATCCGTTTTTTTTGCATTTGTCATCCGTCTGATCAAAATGCTTTCTACAGATGTGAAAGCCCAGGGAATCAAACCTGGTCTGAATATTGTTATGATGAGGCAGTGTGTAAATGTGATTGACACAGAAATTTAGGACAATTTTGGACTTCGTGTACAAAGAACTTTAGACTAAAAATTAACTTTAGAGTTAAAATCAATGCAGTCCAATGAAAAATATACTGTATGCCTGTTAAGCATAGCTTAGCAACATGATAACATCAAACTTTATCTGTAGAAACGTCAAGTCTATTGATATATATACAGAAAAAAGTATATAATTAAAATGTAACAATTTAACGAAATACTTGCATATGCTGTCTACTTTTAGACTACCAGTAGTAGACTACCAGTTACCACAAACAAGTAGCTTAGCAAAAGGCTAACATAAAAACTAACAGCAATCATTTTTTTTCCCCAAATCAGTGCAAACCCTGCCTACAGAGCTGCTTCCAAATATTGCATTAGTCATGTGCTAAATGCCTGCAAAACACAAACCTTAACTGATTCGATTAAGTTTATGAGGCAGGACTTGTTTCTTGTGTGGAAAAGTCTTATGTTTTGTTATATTTTATGCTTATCAGAGTACTGTGTGGTGTTAGTTTAGCAACATGCTAACATTCAACTCTACTGTAATTGTAAGTTGTGTATTCTCAGTGTGAAATGTAAGATGCATTTACAATTGTCCGCTATTGTCTAGAATCCGTCCCAGATCACCTACTGAATTGGTTTTGAGGGATCGGATTTAAAACAGAGGGCATTTACACATCTTTTCATAATCCGATAGCTATGTAATCAGAGAAATGCCTGAAGTGATGAGCTGTAAACAGGCTCTAAGATTTGAGTACCGCTGATCTAAAGTATTTTAATCTCATCTGGTTGTTTCAGGTGTCCTGGTTGAAGGAACACCACAGAGGAAGGATGTCCAGTATCTGGGCCCCTAATGAAGAATACAGCTGTCTGCTCCTCCTCCTCCTCCTCTTTGCTCAACACACATTACCATAGGAGTGTGAGCTGCAACCTTTCCTCCAGATTGGGGGTCAGTAAAAACTGGACACACAGGAAGAGGGTATACAAGGAAGCAGTTCATCTCCACAACGATAGCATGCTGCTGCCTGCAGCTGAGACTCATCCATGTATGTCTGTTGTGTATGTAGAAAGAGTAACTAGTTGCACTTCTTGCAGTTTAAAGGATTTTCAAACTGGGGTCCAAAGATAACAAACAGTTTTGGGTCCGAATGTGGTAAAAGTTTGATTAAAAGTGAGAATGGCATCTCTTACCTGTTGCATTCGCAGCGATTCAAGCTCTCTCTCCAGTCGAGTGCGTAGCCGATGCTCAAGCTGTTCTCTCTTCTCACAAGCTGCCTGAAGCTGTGCTAGAGCCTGCTGCATCCGCTCCACCTTCTCCACATATACCTGCTTCTTCTTCAGCTATAAAAACACAGAGAATGCAGGTCAGACCCTGCTGCTCACGCCGCAACCAGAACACCCCATCCACCTTACAATGCCTCCTTGTATACTTCAACCTCTCTTTCTTTTCTCTCAAATCCACCAGTGGTCATAATTGCAGCCAAAATGAATGCCCCAATTTAGCTCAGGGGGGACAACATGAGAGAAAGAGAGAGAGAGAGAGAGAGAGAGAGCACAGAGGTATTTGGCTCCCGTTTGGAAGCGGTGGGTGGAGAGGGCAAGAATTCAGCCATCTTCAAGTCCTTTCATGGCAGACAACTCAAGGGGCTTTGTTAGGGGAACAAGCGGGCATTTGTGACAGGGCAGAACAAAAGTGGAACGGCCTGGTGCATTTTGGGACACAAGGGTGCGTGCCCCGTTCAGCGATGGCCAAAAGGCCATCTGGGAGAAGGCCAAAAGAGCTCAACCACAGACTCCAACTGTTACAAACACTCAAGAGCGGAGTTCAGAAACGTCAACGCTACTTCGGTTAGAAGGCTTTTTTCTCGCTTTCTCTCCCTATTGAAGCTTTTTTTGGCCTCAGTAAAGGTTATGTGGTTTCAGAGAAAGTTGCAGCCAACGGTTCACTTGAGCTTGAAGATCTTAACTGCACCAATGAGGAGCTGACGGGGAGAACTTAAGAAGGTTGAGCATAAACATTGTGGTGAGTACCACAGGGATGTGTTTGAGGTTTCGATAAAGCACACCCACAACTTTGTTTATCAACAGTAAGACACTCATAAGCAGAAAATATTTACAGATGTTCATTTACTTCCCAAAATTCAATCTGTTCTGCTATATTGTTCAATGATCAGAGGATTCTTAAAGCAATTTGTGAAGTATCTGGAGTAGATCAAGCCCCGTCTAAAATCTGCCCACTGAAAGGCTTTCAAACAGGCAAACTCTTTCATCTGGATGGCAGTATGATCCAGCAACTCCGTTACCAAAATGACCATAAGAAAGAAGGGAACACACATTAACATACATATGGTCTCAGAAATCACAGAAAATGGTAATGAATTGTTTTGAGAAGCAGGTAATTAAATGAACAGCAGACTAGTGAGAACTTGAATGTCTGCTTTATCTGTCCCAGTTTAAAATGTATGCTTTTTTAAAGTAGTTATTAAAAAGTGTGCATATATCTATGTAAATAAAAGCATTCAAAACTAATTGCTAAAATTGTACCATTGGTTATGAATGAGCTTTACCTCCTCCTCCAGTTTGACCACTTTGGCTTGGGCATTATTCAAGGCCTGGTCACGGATCTCTATGTGTCTGCGCTGGTCCTCGTTGGTGGAGCGAAGTGAATTCATTTCGATATCCAGCTTTTCTTTCTCTCTTTGAATCTCTTTAACTGAAACATGAGTAAAATGTGCATTTAGCATAACAGCTCTGTGGTTAATTTAAGTGATCACATTGGCTTCAATGTGGAAGTTATAGCTAGATTTAGAAGTCCACTCACTCTGAGTCAGAAGCTGTGAGATGGTTTTGCGATTGTCCTCTGTGCCTTCACACTCTTTTGCAGCAAGCTGCTTGTTGGCAGTTTCCATTCGCTCTATTGAAAATAAAAAAGAAGAGACAGTTGCAGCCATACTTTCCCCTAATTTTATGGTTAAAAAATATCACAATGCATCATAAAGTTAAGTCATGTGCGAGAGATTGAATCAGTGTCAGAAAACAGGATAACAAAACCAGACCATCTGTCGAACAGATTTTATATAGGGATGTATTCATGTTAAAGTTTATATGACCTCTCATTACTAAATGTGGTTTTGTAACGATGAAGCCTTTTCGAAATGCTAATGCCAAAATAAAAATATAGAATTTTCAATAAATGCAACAAACAGCTGTTACTGTTTTAACAGAGGCTTTGTGCAATATTCTCCATCCTACAAAAACACTTTAGAATGTGAAGCTCATATTCCAGGCCACTTCTCACAAATGATATACCACTGAGACTGGTTGCTCAGCAAATAGGAAAACAAGAATCTAACAAACATTTTATATGTGGCCAGTTCCCAAAGAGTGGTCTTGACACAAGTCATGATGTGCTGTTAAAACTGGCCCAAATAAAAAGGCCATTATATAGTAGGGGTTGATAGTTTTTTTTTGCAATGGCAAACCATTCATCAGGGAAGCAGGCCAAACGTTAAAACAATATTTCCCCCTGTGTTAAGTCAACCAGACTGAGAGATGAGCATTCCAGAATCAAATGCCTTTCTCTCACTGCGCCTAGTGCCTCTCAAAAGAATTTAGATTCTAATCTAGATTTAAAATATAAATGAGAAATAGCATTTTGGTAGAAAACGTATGCTACAAGTGGATGCAAAGGAGTGGCAAAAAGAAAGGGAAAAAGCTCACTTCGACTTGTTTTGTTCTGAGCACTAATATAAGTAAAAAGTATACAGATAGGATCGGGGATTTGTTGAAATCCCTAATCCTTAAAATGAGCAAAAGTAACAATGATGGATGCCTTTGCAAACAACACTAATTATTGGCTGTAAGAAATCTACTTCGATCAAATCTAGGCCTGAACAATAGCAGAAGTAGTATATCAAGCTACAGAAAATATGAGAAACAAGGGGTGAAAGAGAGAGAAGAAAAATTCGCTGTAAAACTCTGGGAGCTCCCTGTGGATTTAAAGTCTGGGCACGCTGCCATAAATCAGGGTTTCTCTGTTCTCTGCTGGACTAAAGAACACAGTGAGGCATGATCGTAGAGGTGGTCACACTCAGGCACACTCTCTCAGGAATGAGAGCGAGAAACTGTTGCTTTAGTTGCTGTTGCTGTACTTCTAAAGATGCTATACAGAGTCATGAGATATCACAAAGGAGAAAACTAATTAAATGAGAATTAAAATGCTTTGATAAGGACCCTCTTTGAATGAAAGGACAGAATGTTACAGCCAAGTGGGACCACCCCCAACATTCTCATTTACTGATTCCAGAGTATTTCTCATACACACAATATTTTCATACCAAAGATGTGGCAGTCTGATTCTAATTATATCTAACTGACATAATGACATCATTATTCACATGGTGCATTTAATTGGTTTATTTATTTATTTATTTATTTTGTCAGCAGCCAATGAGTTCACTGTTCAACATTCAAATATTCTGCTAGTGCTAGCTAGAAACCCTCCAACTTCCCCTATATCCGTTGTTTACCGATGAGCTGCGCAAACCGATCATGAACCCGGATATACGCAGCTCGTCCGTAAATGCTGCTCAATGTCAATAGTGAAATCGCTGATGATTATTGTGCATCTCTAATTCTAAGTCAGTCATAGTACTTGCTCAACAGCAAGTTGTACATTACAACGCCAGTTGTCATGACGGAAATACCATTAAAGGAGTTCACTTTCAAAAAAACTTTTGCTGATAGTTTACTCACCACCATGTCATCCAAGATGTCCATGTCTTTCTTTCTT